>CM021767.1:6729139-6753952 GCA_011076525.1 Nettapus auritus
TTAACATTTTTCTAGGTAGTAAAATTGCTCAAGACAAGTAGGCCCAGAGATTTTTTCCAACTCACAGATGCTAGTTCTTTAGTTGTCTGAAAGTTTTGACTTCAGCAGGGCCTCACACGTAGTGGTGGTTGCAGCTGTTTTCTGATACTTGTTTTCTCCAACCTAAACCCAGGTCCCGGTCTAGATCCCGTTCCAGGTCCCGAGGAAGGAGGTATTCTCGGTCACGCAGTCGAAGTCGTGGTAGGAGGTATGCTTATGTTTGCGTCTCACTCTTATTTCTTTCTTTTACTTACAAAGAGCCGTGTTTGCACAACTCAACCGTAATTTTTTCTGCAGGTCCAGGTCTGCTTCCTATCGTAGGTCCCGGTCCGTTTCTCCTCGTAGGTCTAGATCTGTGTCTCCCCGACGGTCCCGATCGGGTTCCTTGAAGAGATCAAGGTAATTAGTAATTTCATACAAGCTGTTTTTTTCTGATTGCATTGCCCTGTTTCTTTTTCATTAAGGCATTCAGAAAGGTATTGGGTAGTAGGCTTCTAAAGGTGTTGATTGCTAAAATTCAGACAAAACACTTTAAAACTTTTTGATAATCCTACTTAAAGTTATAGAAATCCAGTTAGTTTTTTAGGCCTTAAAGAACTGCCTATCCCAAGATGAATTTTGATGCCTAATGCTTATTTTGATGCTTAAAGATATTTTGGGTTTTGTATTCAACATGCAGACATTATTCTACGTATTTCTGTAACAGTCATCGCTTCTAGTTGAGTTGACTCTTTTGATTTTTATTTTTTTTAATTTTATTTTTTCATTTCAGGTCAAGATCAAGATCCAGATCTAGATCCAGATCTGTTACATGGCCCCGAAGCAGGTAAGATCTCTGCAGTAATTGAGGAGAAAGAAAATGTTCAGAAAGAAAAGTAAGGTTCAGAGAAAGAAAAAAGTATTCTGAGTATTCAACTCAGGGCTCGGAGGTTTTAAAGACCGGTGCAGAAGACTGCTTTCTTGTGTTGTTTGTTTGGTCGTTTTGCTTTATATATTGCTAATGTCTAGGTCTTTCTGGTCATCACAGGTACTGCGTTGATTGGTTGTTATTGGTTAGCCAACATAGCAAACATCTGGAATTAATCTGAGAAATACCTTACTTTATATAGCTCATATGAGATTGTGGATTCTTCGAATTACTTGTCAGAAGTTAGGATGTCCTTTTGTTAGTATTAAAATAAAGCATTAATGCGTATAGCCAGACAAGTCCTGAAAGATTTTCTAGTTCTGTGAGCATTAGAGCTGCTTTCAGCTCTCTTGAGTACTTGACTGTTTATTCACAAAGTGTCATCTTGCAGTAGCTGAATTAAATTTGGGATAAGCACCATGCCAAATGATTTTGTACCGGCAAACGTACCATTAGAATGATGATCAGATGTGAGAGAAATACAGGATGCCACTCGTTTTCTTAAACGTTGTGGTCTAATGATTCCACGGTAAGTGAATGCAGCGTGTTTCCTGAGAGCTTGTCAAGAACAACGTGGCTGACGTGGGCTGGTTGATTGGCTTCAGGGAGCTGTCGTAGGAGAATTACGAGGGGATTGAAGTTCTACTCTGAAGGAGGCAGTGCTGCTCTTTCCCCAGCCCACTCCTGGCCTGCTGTTCTGCTTTAGTGATCGCCCTTTGAAATAAATAACGTAGCAGTGGTGAAGAACCACGTGCACACGCAAAAGGGAAGCTTCAGCTGAAGAGAGTAAGGGGAAAAGCCTACAGCTGAAGATTAAAACCTCACTGCCGAAAGGTGGTGGTGGTGGAAGGCTTTGCTGAGGGGTGGAGCAGCCAGCCACGGCGGGAATTCCTATGGAATGGAGAGGTGCGGACCAGAAGATGTCTTAGCTAAGAGCAGAAACTCACAAAAATGTTTCGGAAGCTAGTGAAGAGAGAAGCACCATTCCCCAAGGCAACAGAGCCATCCTTGTTACTGATCGCGTGCTGCTCCTCTGCCTGTTGCTAAAATGGGTTCAGTTCCAACGTGCCTTAACCACGGCTTATCGCCATTCAGTGCCAGCGATGAGCAGAAAACAGCCAAGGTCAACAAGTTCTCAAAAAGAAAAAATTCTGGATTTTGTTAGCATTATTTTCTTTTTTCAGTCTCAGGATAGATTTCTGCAGTGTAAAGGGTGCTGTTAGTGTAATTTCCAAACTCCGTTGTGACACGTTTAATTGTAAGTACGGATAAAGTGATTGAGGCAGAAGAAATCATAGAAATAACAGCACAAAGAAGTGGCAAAATATTGGTGTTTAATTCATAATGAAGTCCCTGTTTAAATTTCCACATCAGGCAGTTGAGAGACTGTCTCTAGAAGAATCAAAGGAATGCAGAGCATCCAGAGGCAGGCTCTCAACGCATAAGGAAGACAGGCTGAATAAATATTACGTGGAATTTGCTGGGCTGACAGCATCAAAGCGTGCATCTGAAAGTAGTTACCGAAAGTGGAACACTTCCTTTGGGAACCTACAAATTTCAGTTCCTCTTTGTAAGCGGTGGTAGCGTTCTGGTGCACCAGTCTCACCTCAGAAAGAGTCGACATTTTGGGCAGGCTTCTCACAGTGCTTAAACTCCTCAGGTTTTACATGCATTTGCCATAAATATTCTTTTAAAAGATGAAGCGCTCTGAAGAGATGTTTGTAGGACGACGCAGCCTGCAGTGGTAGATGTCGCTGAAGCCTAATAAAACTTGCCAGTTAGAAGCGCGGCTTTGGGAAGAGGCTGGTTGCAACTTGGGCAGTTGATGCATTCCTGCCACCTTCATCAGCCTGCGCAGGTCGTCAACCTGTGATTTGAAAACTTTCTTCTGAATCTTAGCAGGAAAAGGCCTGCAAACTTGGGGCATTGTGTCTGTGTTCGGTGTTACGGTTCTTAAACATTTTGTGCGACTCTTACTGTCTTAACGTGGGAACGTGCGTGCCTGTGGCTTCCTTGCTGAGCCGTGTTTTCTCTTCTTGTAGGTCTAGGTCTCATGGCAGATCTAAATCCGGCTCGCCAGCTAAGAGGTGAGCATACAGAGATGAAGCCTGCAGCGGTATCTAGAATGTAGCACTGTTTTTTCACGGGTAACAAAGCCCAGTCCTTGGGAAAAAAATCCCCCAAACACGGGTGTCTCTTTCAGCTAGGACCGATTATAAAACTTTCCCTGCAGGTATTTGGAACGTGTTCCTTACCCATCTCTTTGTTTTCATTGACGGGACCGTTCAGTTTGTTTACTGCTCAGTTCTGGTAAATCAGAAAAAGGGCTTAATTGTTTATTAATGCTGCTGAAAAACACTTGGAGGAATCTGCGGCGATTTCGCAAAGCCTCACCTCGGTTAAACGCTTTGTTTTTGTACACCGGCTTTCTTTACGGAAAGTGATTGCACGCAGTCAGTGTCCGCACAAAATGAATCAAGAATCCCTGCCAGAGTAAAAGCTGATTTGAGAACTTTGCCATTTTTAAGAGCTTCTGTCTAGCTTCCCACAATACTTCCATTGCTGTGCTGTTGTGTCGTTTGTTTTTACTATAAAGCATTTTAACTTTATTCCGTTCTGTTTTGACAGCCGGTCAAAGTCCCGATCACCGTCTCCAAAGAGAAGGTATGTCGGTCTCCCTGCTAGTAACACAGACTCCGCAGAGCTGACGTTTTAATACCTGCAGTGATCTCTGCTGAGGAGTTTGACAGCTGCTTTTAGGAAAATAGCGGGGAAGTATTTTGCTGAAAAGATGTCATGGCCAGAAATGCCACAAAAACCACAGACTGTGGTTTTACGCGTGGTTTATGCACGTGGTAATAATTCCTCGGTGTCCAGGTTAGGTGTCTTGCCTTTGGCTGCTCCTCTGTTAATTTTAGTTCGCCAGTTTTAGTGCACAGAGACTTTCACCAGTGAGCTTAAAGCACAGAATAAATGCGGGAATCGGCTTTGAGTCTTGTTAAATCTGCAGCGAGACAGGGGAAGGCAGTGGAGTAACCTGGCACGACAGTCAGCCGGGAAGTTTGAGCCTGTTGATTTGACTGCTTTCACCCAGATTATGCAAAAAATGTGAGAGTAATGAATGTATCATCTCTAACGTTAAATAATTAGCCCATTTAGTTTGTCAACAGAGATTGTTTTATTCATTTAAAAAAGCAGTGCTTGAGGGGTGCTGGAGCAGTCTGGGTAACCTCCTTTGTTTCCTTTTCCTGTGTTTGTGGATCCCAAATCACTGCTCAAACGTTAACTGTGCATTCTTTCCCTTTCAGTCGTTCACCATCAGGAAGCCCTCAAAGAAGTGCGAGTCCTGAAAGAATGGATTAAAGCTATGAATTTAACCTTGTAGGAAGAAAGTTATTTTGCTTACATTATTATAAGGGATTTTGTGGTGTCTTTGTAAATGTAAGAATGTAGATAGAAGAGTATATCGACTACAATTTGGCATGATCTGGGTCTTCTGAGTTAGTCGCACCAATAGACTAGCGCAGGTCTCTTTTTATTGTATGAATTAACTTCCTGTGAAATGAAAATGTGGGACTTTTTTATCGGCACATTGAAATAAAATGTGTATTTTTAACTAAAACTTCTCTGTAGTAACCCTGCTGCTTCTGTTAACGTTTGGGCAATTGTAGCTGTGTGCCGTGTCACACGGATGGAACGTGTCCAAGTGGGAACGACTAATAGTAGCGTCTCCTCTGCCACCTCTCACGTTTATTGTTGAATGGTCTTTAAGAATCAGTTTCTGCTTTCTTTTAAAACGGAATTTAAAATCTGTCTCCCCCGTCTGCAGATGGTTAAAAATTTGCATATGCCTTTCTTATTCCTTTACGATCTTTAATGGGCATTCGTTTTTCTCCCTGATCTAATTGTTCTGCTATGCTGACTCTGGTGCTTGACTAGCTGTAACGCCAGATGCCCAAAAATTGAACAACGAGCTTTTGTTCAAAACACAAACTTCAAGTGAATAACATCTGCAGAAACATCTAAACGTTCATAACTTGGTAACTGCTACTTTGACTTGCTGCATTTTTCGTTCTTTAGTCTTTTAGCGTACTGAAAACTTCATAGAGTGTCTCAAGGCACGTTTCCCTTTTCTGAGGGGCGACGCTAGGTCGTCTGACCTACTTTCTGAAGGAACTTGGGAGCGTGTGTTTGAGAGACAAAAGAAAGCGCCGTGAGGTTTTCTGCTGTTGGCTCAGACTTTCCTCCTGCAAGTGAAAGATCCTCACGGCTGACCTCAGGAATTGGTACGATTTTAAAGCAGCCCAGATCCCGGAGACAATTTTGTTGAATGAAGTTAATTTCTTAGAGCAAATCCACAGCTGCAGGACTAAGGGTTTGTATATAGGTATGCCGCTCTGTGTTTGTCCTCATTCTGTAGTCAAAAATTGCATGGTAAGGCACTTTGTTGACACAGATCACAGCAAAAGACGGAAAACAACGTTAGACTGTGAGCAAACTGTTGGTGAAGGGGGGAAAAAGCTCAAATGTTTTTTACTGCGATGGGAGATCTACCAGAAACAAACGCTGGCTTTGGCAGAAAAGGCAAAAAGTGAAGAACTAAAAATCTGCCTAAAGCACTGAAATGGGAAGTGAGGCCTCTCTGGGCTCTTAATGAAACCTGTGACGCTGCTTGCAATGTGTAAACCATAACGGAGCATCTTAAATGCAAGAAAACGCCAAAACGAACCCCGGTCACACCTCGTAACCCATGTTTTCCAAAGAAAAACCGTGTTTCCTGTGAATAACGGCTTCCTGGAGCTTCTTCGCTGTATGAGTAAATAGTGCAGGTGCTGACCGCGTTGTCACGTCGCAGCACGCGCTGGCCTTCGCGCCTCGTCCTGGTGTTGTGCTTGGTGTCCGCTTGGACACCGCTGCAGTGCTTAGCGGTGGGACCTAGTGTTTGGTTTGCCGGGTGCAAGGAATTCTATTCTGGCAATATCCCTAAAATTCCACCAGGGGAGCGGCAGGGCGACGCACACGTGGCCCTGGAACCATGTAGCAGAAATGCCCGAAGCCTGCGCCTTGTGTTTGGGATGCTTTTTGGTTGTGTATTGCCCGCCCGCTTTATGGCGTAGCTGGTGAGAAGCACACGTACGCTGCTGCTCTGGAATTTGATCAGCTTTTTTCTCTTCTGTACTCGTAAGGCGAACCTACTCCGCAATAAACCTGCAGACTGACACGACGGCTGTACTGGTACCTGTTCTTTAGCTCCTGCAGCTGTGCCTTCACACCTGCGGACGGAGGTACCTCCTTCGCTGCCGCATCACAGCGTGCTGCAGGAGATGCTTTGAGCAGCTGCTGCTGGCTTCAAAACGAGCCAGGGGAGCTGGTGCTGAGCTGGGATAATCCCAGCACCCTGTCCTCCACACAGCTCGTGTTTAACAGCGGTACTTGTGCCGTTGTGGTGCTGCCGTCACAGCTGACAGCAGGGCGTGCAGATTAGTTGACCCTGCGGGGCCAAGAAAGCAGCAGCACGCGCAGCTTCTGGCCCTTGGCTGGGAACAGCTGGTACTTGTATGAGCTTCCCTGGTCTCCATGTGAGTGTTCCCCCTGCGTAGGTTGAGATCTGACGGGCTGTGTCCCTAAACACTGCATTTTTGGTGTGTTTTTACTGCAGAACAGAGCTCGTTCCACAGGATGAGGCTTTGTGGAGGCTGCACAGCAGCAGAGTTAAAGTGAGCAGAATCCAGAGAGGAGGAAAGCGGCTCCCAAGCGGGTCCGCCCAGGGTAGCTCCAAATGTCTGGCACCTGAACGGATTTTTGGGGAACCTGCTGGAGATGCTTACCCCTTCCTGCGGCAGGAGCCAGCCTCCCCTGTCCTCAGGCGGTGCCGAAACAGAACCAGGTGGTGTGGTCGTATTCCTCCCCGGGCAGCAGCAGGGTGCTGGGGAAGTGGGGCTGCGGGGTGAGCACGTTGGTGAGCGCGGTGGCACCGGAGAGGGCTGGGAGGACACAGCCACGTCCCTGCAGCCTTCCCAGAGCAGTGGGAACAGACCCCAAAAGCCCCAGGCCCTGAGCAGCTTACCTGGTTGACAGCATCAGGCCAGTGCTGGGTTTCCAGGCAGAAAGCCGAGTGTTTGGGGTACGTAGCGGCACCTTTGCCTTTCAGGGAGCCGTCCAGGTTGTTTCCGGTGTAAAACTGGAGGCCGGGCTGTGTGCTGTGAACCTCCACGGTCCTGCCCGTGGGCGGGTGGCGAGCCCTGCGGAGACGCGATGCCGGGGGCTGGCGGGGGCACCGGTGGCCCCGGGGAGACCCCTGGGGGTCCTGGCCCTACCTGGCCACCAGGCGTCGAGCCCGTCCCAGCGGCAGGCAGAAGTTGTGGTCAAAGCCGTCCAGGTGGAACTTCCTCAGGTGCTTCCCCAGCTCCACCGGCTGCCGGAGATCGAAGCCCGTGCCCTGCACGGCAGCCACCTCCCCTGGGCGAGGAGAGCAGTGGCGTCAGCGCTCGCACCCTGTCCCCGCACACCCTAAAACCCTTGTGGGGAGCTGAGGGTCACCCCCTGGGCTTGAACCTCAGCTCGGGGCAGTGGGGCCCGCAGCCGGTCCTCCCTGCTTTTCCACCCCTACACCGATGGGTTTCCAAGGGCCACAGTGTGGGCTCCCAGCAGCTCTGCGCTGGTTCCTCTCTGCAAGCCCTGAGCACCGTCCTCCTGACAAACAGCACATGGCCGTGGCTTCTGATCCTATCTAAAAGAAACGCTTTTGCAGCTGTGGGGCGGAAAGAAACTCAAGGAAAAAAAGCAGGTATGTTGATTTGGGCACGTACATAAAATACGGCAGCTGTTGCATGCGAGGGCTCCGCGTTTAATAGCTGCACAAATCCTGTGTTCGCCCCCGGGGCTAAAACCGTGCACAGTTTTACTGGCCTCAAAGGCTATGTGCATGCAGAGCTTCAAACGGGTGCTGCAAAAAGCCGGGGAGCGAGGTGGCTGCGATTGAGATGCGAAAAAAAAACGTGATTGCTGACCCTCCAGAGCAGCTCCCGCTGAAGCGCAGACCCAGTGCCCGCCTTGGCATCGCCCTGGTGGTGGAAACAGCTCCGTGGGGAAGGCAGCGGCTTTGCTATGGCATCGGGTTCATCCCCGCTCGAGCCCTGGCATCAAAAACAGGCTGAGCAAACGCCACCGGGCCTCAGAGCCCTGCTCCTCCAGGTGCAAGCTGCTGTGGGCACACACAGTGGTTTTGTGAGCCCAGGCGTGACTCTAGTTTTAGCAGACACCTGAGCTAAAAAGCCTTCATTTGCCTTTTTTTTTTTTTAAGCTTCTCTTCCTCTCCCCTTTCTTTAAGAACAAAATTATACTTCGTGTTCTTAAAAGCGTCTCCCTCCAGCACAAAACCTGGTGTGAGATCTGTTTTGCAGAGCTGGTTCCTGCTGCAGCTCCGTGCAGTCGCTTGCACAGCACAAGGGGGTGCTGGAGCGGGCACGGGGAACACGTGCTCTGCCTCAGCTTGCTCAGATCGCTTGGCCTGGAAGCACGATCATTCATGGGGTGACACACGGTAGAAATGGTGTGGAAAAAAAAAAAATAATAACCCTGTTTTCTTCTTTTTTAGCCCCAAATCAAGAGTGGGTGCAAAAGGCTGCCAGCCTGCTTCTCTGCTCTGAGTCCAGAGACAGCAGCAACGCCGCTTTTGTTGGATTAACCTGCTTAGTATGCAAAACGTGCTGCCTTCCTTAATGGCCTTTCCTCTTTTTGGACATTAAAGACAGGAAAGAAAAGCGCTGGTTTTGTGCACTCGGGCTCCCAGCCAGCAGCGTCAGCTCCCCTGTCCTTGTCTGGGGACTGATGGCTCGGCTCCTGCAGCAGGGATGATGCTGGGACCCTGGGCACCAAGGGCTTTCCTGCTTTTGGGCATGGGCTGATCTTATTGCAATAAGATTTAGGGAAGTTAGCTGGTGATATCATACAGAAAATCCCAGTAGAGAAGTGTCAGAAAGCCAGACGCTGCTGGAGGAAACAAAACAGGCAAACCCTGAGCAAATCCCAGCTCTTAAAGAGCTCAGTGCCCCTCTCTGGTGGCTCCAGGGTGGCCAAGCCAGCCTTGGAGGGACATCCTTTGGCCCTGTGCTGGATGGCTCCACTTTGCAGCCTGGTTTCCAGCCCATCTCCTGCTGGTACCACTGGGCAGGCATCAGCCCACCTTCAGCATGTCTGGGGCTGGTGGTGGCTCCTGCTCCCAGCACCTGCCTCTGCCCACCCTGCTCAGCTGCTGCGGGACAGTGCCCTGCTATGCTGGGGTCCCCCAGGTCCTGCTTTGTCCCCCCTTGTGGGGCAGTGCTGCTCCTCCCTCCTCACAAGCCCCCATCTGCAAAGCCACCCACCGGTTGGGATCTTGGTGTCATCCACAGGCAGGTAGGAATCTGCTGCAATGGAAATCTCGTGGTCGTAGATATCAGGGGAGCCCTGCGGGAGGAAGAGAAATGCTGGGGTTCCTGCAGCGGTCCTTCGGCCACCCGTGTGTGGTGGTACTCCAGCTGACCTGGGAGTGCCTGGGGGACCTCCTGGGCATCCTCCCACCTTGTCCCCATCAGAGGGAAAAGGGCAAAGAGGGCAAAAATCTGCATGGCACCTCCTTCCTGAGACCATCAGGCTGAGCGTGCACCTTGCCAAGCACCAGCACGCTGCCGATGGGCTAGCCAAAACATGCTGGGCGCTGAGCACACAGCAGCAGGCAAAAAGGGGAAGGAAGCGAGCACAGGGGGAAGAGAAGCTCATCCTCCTGGCTCCTCTCCTGTGCTCTTCTTCCTCCCTGGCAGCCTCGGGGATGCTGGCAAGGGACCTGCTGGGCGGGAAGGGGAGCAGGATCAAAGCTGAGCCTGCACGTCACCGGCTAATCTGAGCAGCAGTTTCATGCCCAAAGGTCTCCCGTTCCTCTGGAAACATGCCTGAGCTGCGTGCCACAGGTGTTGATATTGCTGTACTACTGGGAGGACAAACCGAGGGTAAACTAACAACTGCGCAGACATTTTTAGGGAATGGCACCAGCAGACCTGCACGGAGGGGCAGCTTGCGGACACTTGTGCAGAGGCACACCCTCCATCGCTTTGTCCCCAGAAGCCACACCTGCGGTGCCTGACTTCTTTACCTTTTTTCATGGTGTCCCTCCACGGGGTTGGGGTTCCCCGTGCCTACCTGCCCTGCCAGGTTGAAGTACGCGTGGTTTGTCAGGTTGACGGGCGTCGTCTTGCTGCTCTGAGCTCGATAGTTGATGGCCAGCTCGCTGCCGTGGAGCGTGTAGGTGACCCAGACCTTCAGCTCCCCGGGGTAGCCTTCCTCGCCGTCAGGGCTGAGCCGAAAGAAGCAAACACCGTTTGGGATGACCTGGGGGCTCCATAGAACCTGAAAGGACCGTGGGTTAGTGGGGCAGCAATAGGGGATGTGGTGCCCTTCTCTCCTTGTCCTGCTCTGGGCTGAACATGGGGATGAAAGGCACACATCTACTGAAACAAAGGTTTTTGCCAGTCATCTTTCCGGCTTTTTATGCTAGGGAAAAAAAAGAAAAAAGGTAAGGAAGATAAGAAAGATGACATTTTCCTTCCTGTGAAGTACTGAAAACCAACATGCCCTTGTTTGAAAAAAAAAAGAAAAAGAAGGAAGTGGTAGAAAACACAAATACCAGCCTGCTGGCTCTGGCTGACCAACAAAATGAGTTTTTCCATTAGCAGCTGAAGAAGGGAAGTGTTTTGCTACGGTCATGGTCTGTCCTGGGCCTCCGTTACTCCATGCCTTGGAGAGGCCTGGCTGCGATGGATTTTTGTCCTGCAGCTGGACCTATTCCCTTTCTTGTGGAGGGGATTTGTCAAAAAGCAACATTTTCACCCTGAGTGGGAACTGAGGATGCCAAATAACCAGGCTGCAGCTGTAAGCTGTTGTGTTGCAGCTGTCATCAGAGCACACACTGAGTGCAGCACTGAGGCCTGCAAGATCAGGAACAACTGAGGAGATGGCTGAGATAGCCACAGCCAAGAGCCAGTGTATCTTGTTTGCCTGGCCGGAGGAAGTCTAGCAGGCGCACAAGTGTGCCCTGTAAGCGTTTGATCCTTGTCTCTGTGACAGAGGAGATTATTTTCATCACGCGGTGCTGCTTAGCAGTGAGCTTTATTCCAGACCCTCTGACTTTTGCCCCTTCAGCCTGGAAAGCAGCTGCACTAGCACATTTGCACGAGTTCCTCTGAGGAAATGATGGATAACCTCCTGCACTCGCAGCACTTTTTGGGAGCGGACCCAACTGAATAACCACCAGAAAACCCTGCAAGGCGGGGACTGAAGACATCGCATCCCCTTGCCACCACCCTGGAGGCTGCATGAAGGAGGCTATGAGCCCCACCAGCCCGACATTCACCTTGTCAAAGCCCTTGGCTCCTCCGTGCAGTGAGTTGGGCCCGTTGTTGAGGAAGAGCTGGTACTCCTTGCCGTCCACGGTGAACCTCCCCTTGGCGATCCTGTTGGCCACGCGCCCCACCACGGCTCCGAAGAAGGGGTGCTTCCTCGTGTAACCTGGGTGGAGAAAGCAGGGTGCTGTGATGTGGAAGGACAAAAGCAGGATGAGTGATCCCCAGGTGGGCTTGAGGGCTCAGAGATGTCCCTCTTGGCTTCATTTCAGCCCAAAGCAGGTGGCTGCAGCCCTGGTGTCTCAGGATGGTCAGTCAGGTGACTGCCTGCATTTGGTGATACTGAAGGTCTTTTCCAAACTAGATGATTCTGTGATTCTATAATGTTTGATTGAAATAGCTGGGAGGGGGCTTGTGTTGTTCACAGATTTGCAGAGAGGCCCGAGGAGCCAGGCCCGTCAGAGGGGCACGCTGTGACCTGGGTCCAGTGGTGTCCCTGCATCCACCGCTGAGCCCTGGACTTGTGTTACTTCAGCCCATGATTTGGGGGTACCCTCAGAAGGAGTAGGAACAAAATCTCTGATTTCTTTCATTCTTCCATTTTATTTTTGAAGGAAACAGATTCAGACCCACCTTCCAGCGTGTCAAATCCCAGGACAATGTCCGCAAACCGCCCGTCCCTGCCTTTCGTCTCCAGCATGGCGATTATGCACCCCAGGGACAGGATCTCCACTCTGACGCTGTCCGACTGCAGCACGAACTTCTCCACCTCCCCTCCTCCTTCCTCCGGGGGCATGCGCCCAAAAACCTCCCTCTTCACCTCCGCCATCGCTCCCCAGATCCCAGCCCCGCGTTGCCACCAGGAAGGAAGCCAGGGAGGAAGCGAGGGTGGCCGGGAGCGGAGCAAAGAGGGTTTTGGAGAGCAGAGTCCTAAAAATCACATGATTGCCTCCAGCGTGGCGGAGCTGGGAGGAGTCGAGCTGTGCACCGGCTGCCCAGCGGGCTTGGATGCTTGCTGAGAGGAAAAAGGGGGTTTTTGTGGGCACATGGCCCTGACCTGGGCCCCATTACACACCGTCCTTCAGAGTACCACCTCCTTGTTTTCCCTCAGCCTGCACGAGAAGCCCAGGAATATTTATGTAATTGGTGCACTCTTTTTTTTTTTTTTTTTTTTTTTTTTTTTTTTTTTCTGAGGAGCCAGTTTCAGATTTTTTTCCCGGAGAATACACAACTCATCAGACTCTGAATATTCGTTTCCAGCACAGCGCTTGCCTCCAGGCAAGACGGCGCCCGGCTCCCAGCTGGCCGCAGTAACAAGGCCTCCTGCAGGGGCTGGAGGTGGGGCGGTTGTACAACCTGCGCTTTGTCAGTGCTGCCTTTGTGTCCACAGCAAAAACACGGGGCTGCTGTGTTCAGGTGCTTCCCCCGGCACCCTCACGGCTGTGACATCTAACACCGTGCAGGTGCAAAAGTGATACCACAGGGAAATCTGTTCACGGGCCATGCATCAGATTTTCAAGCTGGCGGATAAACCAGAAGAGAAACCAGCCTGTGCAAGGCTGTGTCTTGTACAGAACATTAACGGTGGTGGAGCAATGTTGCCTTCAGGGTTTGAGTAAGGCACTTCCAGGAGCCTGGCTTTGTCACCCGTGGGATTGCTCATGGGTGACCTGTGCCTGTGTCCTGTTTGCCTCTGGTGGATGGGGACGCAGGCAGCTACACTGGATCTGCTTTTTTGTCACTCCTGTTTTATAGAAAGAGATTGTTTCATTGCTGCACTGAGGTTTGCTTACAGTTAGGGTCAAGTGCTATCTCCTTTCATTTTTCTCTTCTTTCTCCCAGGAAGAAAAATGCTGCACCAGGCCTGAACACGCCTCAGGTGAGCAGCAGGGGACTTCCACAGCCGGTGAGTGCTCACAAAAGGTTGCTCCACATCGCCAAGGCTTTGGGTTTACCTCCCTCTTGCCAGAGCAGCCACAAAGTTGTAATGGGGAAAAATGCTGACAAGAGAAGTCTGCTAAAACACTGACAGAAAATGTGTGTTATGGGTCCTATGGGCTTTACCTGCCCACAGGCCATGATCATGGCCTTCACTTCTGCCTTCAGGCTCTTGCCTGAAGACCCAAATGTTGGTGAAGACCCAAACATTGTTGAGGACCGAGGATTTTGTGGTGGAGTCCCCACCCCTGGAGAGCTGTGGATAGATTTAAGAGACTTGTGGATTCAGCACTAAGGGACATAGTTTAGTGATGGGACTCAGTAGGTCAGGTCGATGGTTGGACTCGGTGAACTCGAAGGTCTTTTCCAACCTAGATCATTCTGTAATTCCGTGTTTTATCATCACCATCACAGCAAGCAGCCCTTCAGGTGTAGCAGAAGGGCAGGTTACGTACATGTTCCAGCTGTTGTAACCCAGGCAAGAGATTTCAGGAGCAAAGGAGAACTAGGAATTCAGCCTGCCACAGAGCAGTCCTGCCTTTCCCCCACCAAAAAGCTAGCAAAAAGGCGCACTGTGAGAAAGTACCTTTTTTTTTTTTTTTTTTTTTTTTTTGAGAAAGAGAGAGGGAGCCATTTACTGCACTGTTGAGTACTCTCAGAAAATAAACTCATTACGAGAAAAACTACAGAGGAGAATTTATTTCTCCGGGATCAGCAGCTCAGAAGCTCCAGATGCCTGCAGGGCAGCTACAGCTTTGCAAGGCAGAAATGAGGCATCATTTTACATGATTGTGCTGTTTTCTTATGGAGCCTTTATTTTCATGCTTTTTTTTTTTTTTTTTTTTTTTTTTTTTTCAGACATTGGGATATTTAATCCAAAATAGTGACTTTGCTTAAAAGGCTACAGTCAACTGAAAAAAAAGGGTGTTTGCAAACTCAAATCACAAGCTCCGTCCTTAGCAGTAGGAAAATTAAGTTTGGTGAAGGATTTAGGATTTATGACCCGAACTTTTGCACTGGTTTTGTATCACAGAGCCATAGATCATGGCTAGATTTGAACCAATGAATAAAATTCTCTGAATGGCTTTCCCAAGCAACAAGAGAGGTGGAGATCTCACGGAGCTCTCGTTTTGCGGACACCTTTTCTCAGGGAGAAGCTGCGGCAGCGCAGCTCTAGGGAACCTGAAAGAGAGAACAGGAAAAGCGTGGCCAAGCCAACTACGTGAAGACTGGTGCTGCCATTACTGACAACACACAGCCATGTGCTTGTCCAGATCAACCTGTGCACAGCAAACCCATGCCTGGGACACAGACATCCATCTATTGCATGTCCCCTTGTCCCCCACTGGAAAGCTCTTTGGGGTCGTGGCTGCTTCCTACCCACTGTCGTGCAGTATCCGTTGCCACAAGGTCTTTTTGGGGTTGGTCCTGAGATGCTTCTGCAATTGCCTTGTTACGCTTCCTTCCTTATTTTTGTCTTTAAATTAAACCCGGCTGTGATTTTCAGCTTGTGGAGGGCCCAGAGCAAGACTTCAGGACTCAATGATGAAAAAAATCCTCAAGGGCAATTCGGGTTCTTCTCTGATATTTCTTATTCACCAACGCACCCAGCACCACAGCTGGAGACGAGCTCTGCTGGGGCTGATGGCTGTGCAGACACAGCAGAGAAGGCAGACATCACTTGTTACAACCCCCAGCATTGCAAGCCTGTAATTAAATCCTTTTTCTCTGATCAACTTTGCATAAACTGGCAGGGCTGAGGCACCACTGGAGCACACAGGGAGCCTGCATCTGTGGGCAGAACAACAGTGGGGCCGTCCCCCCCTCCATTTTATTGCCTGTTTATTGAGCACGTCTTCAGCTCTGCTGGGTGCTTCCCGGCACACAGCCTTAAAATGGAGCCTGTGCCGGTTTGCGCTTCTCCTCTTCAGGGGCCAACACACCGAGCCATTGATCAGGTTATTTTAGGATCACGGCACAATTGCTCGCCGTTGTTCTGGCGGCCGTTTCTCAGCAGCCAGCTACACGTGTTTTGGGAGGCTCTTCAAAAAAAAAAAAAAAAAAAAACACGGCCGCCCGAGAGCACTCCTCGCCCAGCACGTTTCAGATGTGCCTTTGTGCACGGGTTGTTTGTGCCTCGGCAGCAGCCAAAGAGCCGCTCGGATGTGCTGGTTGCTATAGTAATTACTTTCCTCGGGAGCTAAAATAATAGCTTGCAGCTCCTGCAGCTTGCTGCTGTGTAGGCTGCCTGGAACCAGGGACGCTTCCAGTTTGCTCTGGGGGGCTGGGGACCGCGCTCTCGTGTGCTCAGAGGCAGACCTTCCTTTCTCTGCAGCTACTTCTGAGTTTAACCTTTGCAGAGGATGTGTCACAGCGTGAAGGGTTCAGAAATAAAAGCCGCATATGAAACGGCAGGACAGCCTTGCAGCTGAGGTTTCTGATGGGGGCGAAGAAGATTTGGATTCAGTTTCCATTTATCTTACAGAAAGCTGGGACTGGTTGTGCTGAGATCACTTTTTAGCACTGGGGGCAATTCCAAGCAACATGTGGGCTTCAACAACACCTAAGCAAGTCAAGCAGGAAGGTGACAAGGAGGCAAGCTCAGCTTCATTCACGTTTTTTCACCAACAAAGGCATTGGAGAAGTAGGTGCTCTATGGATCTGCAGCTCTGGAGAGGCTAAAGGGTCTGTAGGTAGTTCGGGGCTCCTGGCCTGAAGAGGCAGGGGCAAGAGGCATGAGAAAAGATCAGACCAATTGTGCTCCTATATCAAGAACCTGGGTGTGGTGCTCAGGTTCATGGCCACAGGGCCCAGCACCAGCAGTGAGCACCTATTTGCTTTTGCAGACAGAGGCCAGCAAAAAGGGATGAGAACATAAAAAGGAAAGGCTCAGAGAAGGAGGCAGGAGGACCTGGGATAAGAGAGAAAACAAACAAGGAAAGGATCACGGTGCAAGCCCCGTGCCGTCCTAGAAAATTCACTCTGAGATGTGTGCACGGCTGCATTGGCAACTGGCAGGGAGATGCCAAACGGAGATAAAAGAACTGCAGACTCTGCTAAAGGCAGCAAACACAAACAGTTCCTGTCTGAGCAGCAGCAACACACAGAGATGCAGGGAGGGAGGGTGTTCGGGGAAACCACAGGACAAAATTGGGCCTTCGGATGTGAGGCGGCTGTCTTTGCTTGCAGGCGGCAGGTGAGATCTTGTTTCACACATGTAGACATGTAGATTTACTCCTCTCACACACTGGTTTTGTGTCTACAGAGCTTTGCTGCTGTGAAGCCACCCTTTGGCTCCGGAAAGCCAAGGGTGATGCGGGCCTTGCTGTGAAGGGCAGTGCAGGGCTGCTCCAGTGAGCAGAGCCACGTCCCCACGCTCGTGCTTACATCCCAAAGGCACTGCTCGCTGGCATGGGGCTCATCCTGTCTGCCCGTCCCTCCGGCCTGGTGCAGACACATCGTGCCCACCCACAGCTGGCAGCAGGTGGGTTGGAAGTTGAGGGGACTTGGCTTCAGTGGTCCCAAGCTCCCCACGGTGTGAATGTAGCCAAGATGACTTGTGTATCACCTCTAAGGGTCATGCCTAAAGGTAACTGACATCCCAGGGTAAGACAGGAAGATAGACATCAGCCAGGAGCCCCCGAAAAAAACAGGTATTAGAAATGCTTCATTGCAAGGAACTACAGCTCTTTTCACCTTTTTTTTTTTTTTTTAATTATTATTATTAGAGATGCAAACTTTGAATCTCGACAGTCCAATTGTGCAGGCTTCAGCTGTGTGAACCTTTAAGGCCTTGCAATATTTCTATTTCTCTACCTGAGGCTCTCACGGCCTTTCTATAAAGCTCAGAGCACGTACTTTAGTAAGCCTTGTTATATTAAAAGCACAAGTTTGGATTACCAAAAAATGTATCCCAGATTGATGCAGCTACCTCAGAAATGTGGGGGAGGCTGTGAAAAGCCTTCCTCTCCTGGAGAATTAGTTTGTGCTAGAAAAGTAGTCTTGCTGGGATAATTACGATTTCTCCTCAGCAGCAACTCTTCTTCAGCATAGACATCACAAGAGGAAAAAAAAAAGAAAAAAAAAAAAAACTTGAAAGTTTGCTCATACATATAATTAAAATGAGTTGCACTAAATCGCTGTGTGGCAGGTAGCTGCCTGCGCGGCTCAGCTGGACGATGCATGAATGCTCCTAAGAAGCGGAGTGTGAAACGATGAAGTGTGTCACCCCAGGGAGTGTATCAAGGACACCCTAAGGACATGCTTCATCAAGTGTAACTTCCTAGCCAAGTCACCGGAGCTCTTAGAGATTCAGCAGCAGCGCGCAGCAGCCCTCGGTTGTGCAAACAGCAATTCCTGCGCTCGCCGGAGGAGCAGCCATGCCACAGCTCACGTGGCGAGCTGTGGTGCAGTTGTGTAAGAGAGAACTGACTGCATGCGGGTACCTACGATGCCTTCACTGAGCCCGATTCCTCCGCCCCCACCACGACATTGTCATTTCGGCTGCCAGCAGCAGACGCCATTGAATTGATACAGGCTGAGGTGCTGTCAGGGCAAAGTGAATGTGGGATTTTTAATTTTATTTTCCTTTTTCTTCCTTGCGAAATCAAAGCAAAAGAAGCAATCCTCGAGAACTGCCCCCCCCCCTGTTGCAGCTGAAGTTTGCGTGCCGGTGTGCTGCCTGGGAAGGTGGAGGAAGTTACACTATAGGGAAATCACAAAGGGTTTACGTGAAGGTGTCTCAGTTACCAAGGTGAAATGATGCAAAACATCTTGTTTGGCTCTAGTCGGAAGACAATTCTTTGCGATGTGGACAATATTTTACTGATAATCAATGAAATGAATCTTTGTGTACCACACAGCACAGTGGCACGGTGCTCGGGTAGGGAAATCTCTGCCCTGTACCCCGTCTCACTGCGCAGGCCTCCTCGCTTAGCAGTCAGCTCAAAATCCATCACCATTTTTCCTGCCACAGCAAGCAAAGTAGTCCAGTGGCACAGCTCCCTCCTCGATGGAAAGAGACAAAGGAGATCGAGATTAGAAATAAAATTAGATTTGTGGGAAAGCACCATGTCTTACAGACATTCTCTCGCTTAGACGCTGAGCCTCATGCTCCAGTTAAGTTTTCACCATCAAAGGGCAAGACATGGGTGTCTGAGAAAACCACATAACATCAATTAAATGTCTATTTTAGAAATGCATATCCTTTCTGGTAGGTATTCTTCAGAGGAGCTTACCGAACAGTGATTCTGGGAAACAAACCCTGTTTCACAAACTGGTCACTGCTCATTTTCAGAACCGACTGCCTAACGTAACTCCAGGGTGGTGATGCCTTCTGCCTTCGCTCAGGACCGAAAAATGTTTCCATAATCTCTGCCTTAAAAACAGAGCAGCTGTTTTAAGAGGAGAAGGACAGTCCTGGTGCCTGGATAGCTGTGCCCACATCTGACAGCTCAGCTTGTAAGAACCAAAAGTGACTAAAGGCATGATTTGTGGCCACGTAATGGGCAAGCTGCATGTTTCATGCACAGGAGAAGCTCCTCCAGGATTATTTGGGGCAAGCAGCTCTGCAGGGAAGTTTCCTAGGACAGTACAGCAGCCGTGGCTCTGCTGCTTATGTTAGGTACCCCAAGGGCCCTGCTGCCAGAGAAGGTGTGAGATGGATGCTCCGAGACACAAACAAGGCACATCTATGTGGTGGTGGAGTTGCCCATCTCTTCGGGACATGCTGACAGACCGGCAACCTGCCAGCAAAAGGAAGAGATTTCAGAGCTGCAGTTATCTCATGCAACTGCCCAGAAGCAGCAAAAGCAGAAAACCAGCCTCAGAGAGGGATGTGAAAGAGAGAACTTGCAGTGTCTAGTATTTATGCAGAGAAAGGTGATGGTAACCAGAGAGAGGAAGTACTGACGAGACAGATATGTTACAGTATTCATCCAAGACAGAACACGGGCAACCAGAGAAACAGTAAAGGTGAAAATCAAACAAACATACGCAGGCAGGAGCTGTGACACCAGGACCTCTATTTTTGTTGTGGCTCCATTAACACAGGGGGCAGAGGCCTGTGGGCAAGCGTAGGGGCTTTGGTCTGCTGATGAAACCCCGCCGCACGCTATGTCTGAGAAATACCACAGAATGACCATCAGTCTGGTCACCTGTTTATCTCTTTAGCAGCGGAAAACACATGTGCCAAGATTAGAAATAAAAAAATCAAGTGCGTGAAGCCAAAAATGTCTACAATGCAAAATGCTAAGAGGCAAATGCAGGCTGATTTTGCCCCCGTGTGCCTATCCTGCTGTGATAAGGACTTAATTTCATAACAGGTCCCTGGCTTTCCTGGTGTACTGGACAGGGTGTGAGCAAGAGCTCGGTCTTTGCCTTCCTCCCACTCGCCCAGGAGCCCCACACATGCTCGCAGTGCGTTCCTCGCCTCTTCCGCTGGCGAAAGACAGATTTGTTTTCTTCTCAGTGTTTTTTGTTACTGTAGGGAAGTGCGTTGCTGCTGTGCAAGGTGAGCAGGTGCCGGGGCCTCCTGCTGCAGAGGACGGACATGTAGACAGATTTTGGCCACAGGTACTCTTAATATTTTTCAAGGGACCGTGGGAAATGCCTAGGGCCTGATAAAACAGATGATGCAACTTTACTTTGCACTCAGGTCTGAATATTAATTCTGAGATTGTCAGCTCAGGTTTAAGAAAATGAGGAATAAATAGAGTGGCTGGCTGTGGGCAGCTGGTCTGTGTAACCTGACTAGTACTGCTTTGGTCTGAGGTGAAGGCAAGGGGAATTAAAATGTCTTTTCCAAACAAGCAACAACAAAAAAAGTAGAAGTAAACTCCTCTATCCACCAGACTACCACAGCTGCTTATTGACCCAAATACGCACAGATTTAGGTGTTCAAGCCAGCATCAAACATGCTGAGCAGGCAAGGTTTGTCTCGGCAGTAACTAGTCTATTGCATGCTTAGTGCTTCTGGTTTTTTACTTCAGAAATCTTGCAACGAATTCACAAAATTCGGCACCTATAAACCGCTAGCAGACTGCAAAGAGAGAAGATTGCAAGTGCTGTCCAGCCTAGAGGAGAGCATGGATAAATCCAAATCAAAATAAGCGCTGAGAAAAAAAAATCCAGTTGTTTGTCCACCAGGCTTGATGGTGTTTTCCTCACCCCTCTGCAGCTGAGGCAGTGGTAACTTCCAGAGGCAGGGTGGGCAGAGCACCAATTTCTTTCGCTGTTGAGACTAAATCCAAAAAAAAAAAAAAAAAAAAAAAAAAAAAAAAGAAGAAGAAAAGAGCAAAAGCCCTGCAGATTCATGATGTAATTGCCCTTTACTTTGCTGCTTGCCAGACTTCACAATCAACCTGCGTGCTACGAACTTATCTTGGACATGTTGCTGGGTGAGTCCACCAGCCCTCAGTGGCCTCTGGAGTTTTTGGTAAAGGGGATGAATTAAAATAACTAACGTGTGAAAGCCACACTAAGCAGTGCTGTTGGAAGGGAGGCCTTAGGCTTCGAATATAAGAAGTCCAGCAGTGCAGAGCTTTCCATGAGCTGTCACCCGTCGCTGCAAGCCAAGACTCTTTCCTTCAGGAATTACTTGGTCAGAGGAGTTTTGGGTGAGCAAGAACAAAGTCCTCAGCAACAGATCCTCCCTTACCACCAATGGATACTTTCATGGATAACAGAGGTGCTTTTACCTGTGCCTCTTTAAAAAAAAAAAAAAAAAAAAAAGGAAGCAGCTTCTGACTCAGAAGATCCCTAAACTTCTGACTAGTGGAAACTACAAAGCTACAAAGCTGGGAACACTAACTCCATAGATCCCTTTTTTTTTTTTTTCCATTTTGCCATGCACACTCGCTGCTGGCAGCTCTCCAGGACAGGATACTGGCTTCCCTTTGGTCTGACACGTTTTTATGTCATCTCTGATTGACCCAACTGAAAAGCGTAGACCGGGACTCAGTGTCATATCACCCCTAAGCCACTCAGCACAGTAGTGTGTGATGGCTAAAGGGCTCATTTCAGCTTACATTTGGAAGTCATATCCAGACAACGTTTAGGTATCACCTTCTTGTTAATGTCCCCTGTGAATGTCTTTACTGAGTAAATGTATGCCAGTTGTTTCTCACTTATGACCAAGCAAACAAAACCCCTTTTCCATCTTCCTTTTGGAATGTTACTTGCATTTGTGCAGCACCTAACTACAGAGATCTTAGTACTGGAAGTGTGATATGTTATCATGGCAAGTGTAATATGAAGTATGGAAATGTAACGTGTTAGTACATTCCTCACCACAATGAGCTAATAGCTTAATGGAATGTAAATTATAGTAAAGGATGTAAGAAATACAAGGCAGCAAGAGGAGCAAAGAGGAGAGAAAATTGTACTGGTAACAACACGTGCTCCCAAACTGTGTACATAATTAGGTGGTTTAAACTTCTACAAGGTCTGGGGATATTTCTTCATGTCTTTGTTTTGGCCTATATGTAATTATTTGGTTGTACTTGACTGCGTGGTGGTAAGTAAATAATGCTAATTGCTTTTCTTATTGTAGGGTAGTGGACTGAAACCGTGACTTCTGTTTATCAGCTCTGGGTAATAAAAATTGTATGGAAAGAACTATTTCAGGCAATTTTGGCAGCTTTCATCTCCTCTCTCTTCCATAGAAAAGCAGCAGGTCTGACAAGCAACATAAGAGCAAAATCTGACTGCTGAGTCAGATGCTCGGTTTCAAACTTACATAACTGGGATGTATTTCCATATTCCCTCCTGCCTTTCGTATGCGTGAAGCACAAACAGAAGGAAGGACTGGTCCAAGTCTGCTCACAGTAGCTTAGTGCAGAAGCCACAGCGTTGCAACTGAAATATGAAAAATATCTTAACATCTCCACTGTGGAATGATTAAATACCACATTATGTCAGTGAAGCAGTCTGCTACCAAACGGGGTTGGAGTCCATGTGCTGCACAGAAACATGCTGAAACTTTTATTTGAACGCTCAGTAAATATGAATTTGGTCAAACAGTAAGTCACTTCTTGATTTTCAGAAAATAACTACGAATACACAGGGGAAAAGAAAATTTAATTAGTACAGAAGATTATCTCAGCCTTTCAATGCCATTTTCTGACCATACCTCTGGTACATTCTGTGATTTCTCAGGCTGTTATTTTTTGCAATGATACAGTGCAAATGTCTGCTAAAATCCCACAGTTCTAGCACATAAAACTAATTTACCAGAAACTTCATATGGCAAGTAGGCACTTATGTCCAAAGCAGAAATATCAGTAGGGTAACATATGTTGTGTATTTAGAAATAAGTCAAGTGCCAAGAAAAGTAAGTTTCATGTCTTCACAGACACCATGTTCCTCATTGACTGCTTGAACCTGGAACATAGATACATACAGCTTCATATGTGGCCTGGATGCTCTCAAAGTTGTAACAAGTATTTGTTAAAAATTAAAAATAAGCATGAGAAATACTGAAAGAAAAACAGGAGTTAAGAAATAAGGACCAAAGAGAAAAACAAGAAGATGAGAGACACTGCAAAGGAAGTTAAATCAAATGTATGTGTTTGCAGATGACATGGTGAAATGAGCTACTGGAGAGATGCAGATTCAAGTCAGGTCAGGCAGAAAGAGAAACCGAGCCTGGGCCTCCTGCTTCTTGGAGGAATGCCTTTACCAAGGGGTTTCAGACTAACAGAAAATGTGTAAACAGCAAACCATTTGCTTTGTCTTGTAGCCTGCAAGCACTGTTTTGGATTGAACAATGTTTTTATACAAGTGTTTTTATTTTATTTTATTTATTATTTTTCCCCTCACCTAAACAAGAAGAAAAGAATAACATTTATTTTGGCCGTCTTCTGAATCACTTCCTTTGCTCTTACTTGGCTGCTGAGCTGCGAAACCCATTACTCGCACAATCCTGTGCCCGTTCTCCATTGACCTACTTTCAGCCACATCCACCTGGGCCTGGCAGCCTCAGCAGTGCGATCTCCTTCAGCCAGAAAGTACCGTGAGGCACTTCTGCCATCGAGAGCCTTCCTCCGGGAGGAAGATGTGTACTGCAACAGACAGGCGTGGGCTGCGAGACACCGTCAGCAGCACCTCAATGAAGGAACCCTGAGCAACCCCATCTCTTGCTGGCATCGCCTGGGTGAGGTGTGCCGTGCCATGAGCACAACATTGACCTTATTACAAGGCATAGTGCCAGGGATGGAGCCCTGGGGGTCACAGCAAGTGTGCAGGCAGCTCTCCATGCCCACAGAGCCCGCAGGTGGGTGCTCAGCAAGGCGTTGCTCATCGCCTGAAAGGAAGGTGTGGGGAGCTGGGGGTCATCCTCTTCTCACGCGTAACTAGCAATAGGACTAGAGGGAATGGCCTCAAGTTGTGCCAGGAGAGGTTTAGGTTAGAAATTAGGGGACATTCTCAGAAATAGTCAGGCATTGGGTCGGGTTGCCCAGGGAGGCGATGGAGTCAAGGTCCCTGGGGGTGTTCAAGGAAAGGCTGGACGTGGTGCTTGGGGACATGGTTCAGTGGCTGACAGTGGTGGTGGTTGGACCAGGTGATCTTGAAGGTATTCTGTGATTGATTCTGTGCTTCTGTGAACACGGGGCCACGCCAGCCCCCCGGGGCAGCCACACGAGCTCCCTTTCCTCAGGAGGAGGCTGGGTGCCAAGCATGGAGCCACCTGCAGCTGCCTCTGCTCCCGTCCATGTCTCTCAGTGACCTTGCCGCTCGCCGCCGCCGTCCGGGGGCTGGGGACAGAGAGACACGGGCTCTCCTGCCCTTCACCGAGGGCAGCGGGAGACTCTCGGCAGCTCCCGCAGCGTGCCCTTTATCGCTCGGAGCCGCCGGGAAGGAGACAAAGGCGGCGGCCGGGCGCTGAGGAGCCGTTGGGGCCGCCCGTTGGGGCCGCCCCGCGCTCCCCCCGCCCACCCCCATTGCCGAGCCCTCAGCCATCAAAGAGCGCAGGAGACGGGAGGGGGGGGAGGGCGGTACCGAGGACCTCGCGGCGCGCTGACGGGCGTAACTACCCTCCAATCGCAGCGGCGGTGAAGGGAGATGGGCGTTCCAGCTAGCCAATAGCAGTGATACTCTGGCTCCCGCCCCGACTCGGAGCCAATCGGCGCGCCGGTAGCCGGCGGGGGGGCGTGACCCGCTGCCGGGGCGGGGAGGGGGTGTGCGGGGGGACGGAGCGCGGAGCATCTCTCGCGGGCGCCGCCGCCGTGAGGCGCCGCTGCCGTCCCCGCTCCTCTCGCCCGCCGTGTGCGCGCCCTCCGCCGCCGACCGGCCCTCGTCCGTGTCGTCCCCCCCTCCGCCATGTCGTCCCCGTCGTCCGGGGAGCGGTACGAGGAGGAGGAGGAGGAGGACGGCGCCTACGAGAGCCAGGCCAAGCGGCTGAAGCCCAGCGCCGCCGCCGCGGCCGCCGCCGAGGAAGGGGAGATCGAGTACAGCGGAGCCGAAGAGGGCGAGAGCCGGCGGGACAAGGCCCCCCAGCCGCGGGGGGGAGGCTTCTCGGGCGGGGTGAGGAGGGGGCGCCTTCCCTCAGGGGAA
>CM021767.1:6754352-6772736 GCA_011076525.1 Nettapus auritus
CCCCCCACGAGGCACAGCCCGAGGGAAAGGAAGGGCCCTGAGCTCGCTGGGAGTCCGCCAGCCCGGCGCGATTTGGGCTTTATTTATTTATTTATTTGTTTTTTTTTTTTTTTAATGCTAACAGTCCGAGGCTTGCCTCCGTGCCGTGGGCAGCTCGTTGTTGTTGTTGCCTTTTGGGATATTGCCATTGCAAGTTTTGTGCTCGCCCTGTTGCTGGGTGTAACTATAGAAACGGACGGCGGCGGGGAAGAAAGCGAAGGCAGAGGGTTGCTTGCAGCCTTCTGTTTTACCTTATTGTCTGGCAGCACACGGCAGCGAGGCTGATCGTAAGTGACTGTCGCCTTCCTAAATCTGCTTGTTCCTCCGCTTTCTCCCCACCCCCGGCCAGGAACACGTTACATCACTGTACTTTTTTTGCTACATTCTTCGTGAATTTTTACCTAAGCATCAGGATAGTCCCTGATCCGCCAGTTTGGGCTAACAGCACTTTTGTGCCTACCCTTTGGTTTCTTACTTCACTGATTGTCCAGGTGCTTCTAAGCATTTTTTCTTCTTGATGGCACTTTCTGTCTCCTACTTGTAAAAGCAAGATCGAGGAAGCAGTGGTTGAGTGGCAGACCTGGCAATTTAGAGTACTTCTGTTTCATGATTTGATAAAACGAACTTGCTGAACACCAGGGTAAATTAAGGAGAGTGTCTTTGTTGTTGATCATCTCTGCTGGGTTAGTAGAAGAGTTCCTTGGTACGCTGCAGCAAAGTTGCACCATTCAAGAGAATAATTTAAAGTTTATGATTTCTTATCACAGAGAATCGGCTCTGTAGCAGTGAAGCCTTAGCAATGCACCCTGTCATAGAGGCTGCTAGGTTACTTCAGAGTTAAAATCCATGCTTGCTTAAATTATCTTGAAGTTCCGTCCTTTAGGAGAGCTGGACATCACAGAATGTTTCAAGTAGGATCAAGGTACTGGTGTTGCGTTTCTTTTCTTCAGTATTTTATGAAATCAGCCAGTTCTTTCCTTCATTTTGGGGTCTTGCTTTGATTGCCTTCATATTGATCTTAGTATCTCAGTTTATCCCAGTTAATGCACAGGACACGCGGCCATGCCCCCTTAGGTTACACGAGTACGAAGTACGTCTAACTTTACGTTTTGGATTTCAAGAACAGCAAGCGCTGAATCTCATAAGCAAAGAAACATAAACAAGCTTGTAAGAAGTCTAGAACACGAGGACTTTTAGGCAGCGTGTTGTCAGTTGCATTGTGCCCCAAGGAAGCGTGTAGTTGCTGATTCTTGTTCTCCTCGTGCTCTGTAATGGTTTGTTGGCAAAGCCGTACTGCAAGCCGGCTGCAGTATTGGAGAGGCACCAGTTGTCTTGATGATAGAGATCAAACTAGGTTCTTAGGAGCAAGCTGTAACATCAAGAGGATACGTGCAAAATGAACAACTGAGTGCTTTCGTTAGTAGTTTTGTCTGGAGCTCGTGAGAGGAAAACGTCAGTATCTATTTGAGTTAATTCACGTGCATTTTAGCTTTTTCACTGATTTAAAAAATGCAGGTAATGATTTTTTTTTTCTAAAGCATATCATCTTCGTTTCTGACCCAGGAAAATGTTCTTAGCGCGTAAAAGTTATCTCTGATTGAGGGCGAAGACATAAGATGGCGGTACGTTGAGAGGGGGAAGAAGTGCAGGTGTGCTGGGTTGCTCGGAAGAGCAGAAAAAGAGTAAGTGAAGGTAAGGGAGGAAAAACTATGGGGACTGGGGAGCTAGGAGGGAGTAAGGGGAAAAGGGATGACGGGTAGAAAGAGCGGTTAGAAGTTTGCCTCAGTGCGTATCTCTTAAAATAAAGGCTGGTTTGTGGTAGAACCTTTCTAGCGTTCCCTTTGGCGGGCTATATTTATTGTCATGACGTTTCCCTATTCCTCTGTGATTGTTTCATCAGGTTGAGTAAGCCCTTCATGCCTCTAAGTTCTGTATTTTTGCAAATGGGTGCCCTGAAGAGCTGCTTTTGAAGGTGCTAAGAGAGCCTTTCAGCTCCATCCGCTCTCCGTCCCTTAAACGTCTTTTCTTGATTAACGTTGCATTTATATAAGCTAATTTTTCTCTAGTATCCACTTGCCCCTCACATACCTATTCTGAAACGTTTCTGTGAAGTAAGGAGGTCTTAGTACCCTTGTTCTTACGCTTGGAGAAGTGGGATGTGGTATCGAAGCACGCAAGAACAGGTTACTGCGAAGTTAGATAGGGATGTGGACTTGCAACGTTTCAGCTGCTGTGCTGTAACTTCCGATGTGCAGTGCTCTCTTGCTTTGCAGTAAATGGAAACCAGCTCACCTCAGAAGTGAATTGCTTCATGCGTGTCACAGGCAGCTGCAGTAACAGCAGCGAGACGACAAAGAGTTCAGATCTTGTCCTGTTTTGTGCTAACATGTTCATTCATCCACGTATCTTAGATGAAATACATCCCAGAAATCTGTTAAGGAGCAGCCTAAGTATAAATCATCCTCCTTCCTTTGTCCTCCATCAGAAAAGTGACTGTTGCCTTCAGGCTAGTTCCTCTTTGTCTTCCAGCACTTCGGGTATTTATTATGGGTAATCATTGCCTGATGATGCTTGACTTTTATTTTATTTTTGGAAAAGACGTATTTGGATTGTGCTGAACAGAGAGGAAAATAATGACTCTGAATTTGCAGAAAGGGGTCAGGGTGCAGGTATTGTGCTCTGGAGTGCTTGCAATCATTGAAAGGAAGCCATGGTAGGGAGCGCAAGAAAGAGCTATGTATAAAACAAGGGGAATTAAATATCCCCAGATTCCACATCTAAAACAAAACTAAGATTGCCAGGTAACCTTCTTGGCGTCCTTCTTATGGACTGTGACTAAACTTATCCACTTTGTCTCCTCTGCTTTTCCCCCTCTCCCCACCAAAAACCCTACCAACCTTCCAAACAAACAAACAAAACCACCAGGAGATACAAAACCAGTATATTCTTTTCCTTCAACGAACCTTAACTTTGTCTGGTTTGCTTGGTTCTTCTGAGACCCCTTATTTCACCGTGGACTGTTGTCACTGCAAAGCTACAGGAATTCCAGGTGGCGTGGGGCGAGGTTTCTCCCGTACCTCTGCAGGGAAGAGGCAGAAGTGCTGAAGTCGGGGAGCTGTGACCAGAAGGGATGGTACGACGATGCAAACGACTTTAAGTAACGCCATCCTCAGGTAGTACAACTGGTAGTTGCAGAGTGTGCAGGAAATAGTGCGTATCTGCTCGTGGATGCCTTTCTTTGTCAGGCAAGCCTCAGTGGGCAGAGCTGAAATACTTGGGGAATGTGTTGTGTACCTTCGCTTTGCCTTTATAGCACAGCAATTCTAACTACTAACATCACTTGGATGCAGCTCTGTCCGTAGCTAGGCGTTAATGATGTTTTAGGCTCGTGCATACAAAACAAACAACTATTTTTTGGCTGTCTCCGGTTCTGTCATATTTACCAAAGCAATTTCGGAGCACTTAAGAAGGATGTAGTGAGAGGAAGAAGTTGTGAGTGCGTAAGATGATCTGAATGATGGGAAAGAAAGTAATGGTTTATTTAGGTACCTAGATGTGAGGGAAGGAGTGAAGGAATAGCGTCATCCTTTTGCAGTAAAGAGAAAGAGATGGAAGAGGGAAGCAGAGAAACAGTCAAGGAGCAGAAGTCCAAAAAGGTAATGTGAAGGCAGGTGAATATACTGACTGGAAAGTGTCTGAGGAAGGGATGAAGAACAGATTTCTGTGCAAAAAGTGAAAAACTCTCTGATCTGGAATTGGTGAACAAGAGAGACCCCATGCAACTGGAACCCTTTATGATTTTCTTCTATTTTTTTCTTCCTTCTCTGAACAGCAAATAGTTTGCTAGCAAGAAACCACTGGCATATTTTTTAAATGTTGCCTAAAAATATTTAGGTGAGTAAAGAAAGGAAGTTAGAATGCTACGGTTCTTCTTCGGAGCTGTTTCTGTTGCGGTCGTATGTATGTGAGGTAACCAAGCACATGAGTGTGATGAAGTTATGGCAGCACTTCCCTTCCTGCCTCATCTCTGGAAGCTCAGCTTCAGCGTTACATGTTTTTAAGCTGACGGCCTCTTTCTTGAGGTACCTTTTCTGGTCGTCTTACTGGTCTTGAGCACTTAGAGTCTGTTTCCATTCTGTATTTAATAACTGTGTTGTCTGCCCAGCTAATGATTCTTCAAGAGCCGTTATTGAGCTTTCAAAAGATCCCTTAGGCAATGTATATTTAGCGAGTGCAGCAGTAACGTTAGCTAATCTGTTCTCCTGGCTTTGCTGCAGGGCAAGTGTCACGTTGGAGTTCAGCAGGGGGTTTCTGTGCCATGGTGGGAGATGGAGTTGCTGAAAGCCCCCTTTGTAAGCCCAGAAATACCGGTGTTGGTTAATCTGCAGTCTGATGTAACCTTTATCTCCGTGCCAACTGTAGCACGCACAGTTCTCAAGATACGGTGGCTGTGAGATCTTGGTCAAAATCTGATATTTTTCATCTGCAGGAAGAAGCGGTGGCCGTCAGCTGAATGATTTGTGTACGTTCTGACCTTAGCTGTGAAGACACTTCAGGCTGACAGACATATTTGCTTTTTCATGTGGTCTCGTGGTTTGATTCCTCCTTTTAGAGGAAATCAAGGAGCGTTCTAGATTTGCTCCACACTGCAGCTTGGTAGCTACAAAACTTGTTTGGCAATAATATGTATGTCTGCCCTTCGTGAATACTTTTCTGTGCTCAAACATAAGCCCGTGGCACATGCTCGTGTTGTTCAGCAATATGCTCTGTGAGTGTTAGTTTGTGGCTTCCTGGCTTAGGAATGACTTGTGCGTGCTCAGTTCTCGTGCTGCTGTTTATTGCTTCTGGTTAGAAGCTATCTTGATTAAAGCAGAAGCCTTCTGCTTTGGCCAGTTGTACCTTTCCTGGTTTATCTGTGTGTCTGAAATGAGACGGTGACATTTATAGAGAAATGGTATGTAGACAAGCTCTTAATTTCATGGCAAATTACTGAGATTTCACTGTTGTTTTTTTACTTCATGCTTCTCACACTTCTGTCTGTTACTACAATAGCAGCAGTGTTATGACTTATTCTTGCTAAACATCCTACTAAAACATGCGCTGTGTATGGTGTTACGGGAGAAAACACTTGGATTTCCAAGCCAAATTTCTGTCTTAACTATAAAAGGAAGCAGAACTTGTATTTGCTGATGGTCCTCAGAATAGTTCCAGCTGAAGTAGGGTGGATACCTGTGCACAAGCACATAACTCAGGTGTAGTGGATTCAGAGGTACAAGTATAAAAGTGAGTATTTGTACTGCTATTGGAAAGCTTTTTATCTCGAGTAGGCACATCTAAATGGCTGCTAATAAATACAAATACAAAGGAAAATGCGTGACAGAGAAACATGAACTAGAGCAGAAGTTGAACTGGGAAGGATGGAGACAACTTTCCATCAGGAAGCGTTCTTTGAAAAGCTTGACTTGAAGGGGGTGCTAATTAAGTAAGGTAGCTGCTTTAGTTAGTCTCCGTTTCGGTGCGGAAACCATTGCTTTACTTACCAGCTGATAGAGAAATATTTTAGGTGAGATTTCTTGAAGGCATTAAGAGAAGAAGCAAAGGGGGGAGGAAGAAAAAGTGTGGTGTCAACCAGGATCTTGATACAGTAATAAGTATGCAGGGCAATGAATAATTGATTTAATAACTTCTAAATAAAGCAAAGCTGCCTGCTATCTTAACATCTTACAGTACTAGACTTTGCAGGAAAAACTGGTAATTAGTGTTTTCTCTTCAAGGTTTCCGTAGGTGCTTCTTTCAGCTTAGAAAAACATGTGTGGGTAAAGAAGAGGGAAGCTGAAAATACAAATATCTGTTCTTTCTTCAATAATCTCAGTACCTGCAGTTCAAGTACGACGTTTTTATGACTAACTTGAGCGCTGTTACTGGTAACAGGCCTCGGCTGCTTAATTTGGGATACGCGGTATCTTAGGTAAATATCACCAGTCGTGTTTTCCCACAGTTGTCACAGCTCGTATTCAAAGAAATGTGCTGCTACTTGAAATGCTTTCGTAGCGCAGATGACTAGAACGTAAATTAAGCTTAATAATCGTGCACCAGGTTGTCCTGACAAAGTCCCGAGTCCTGGCTTACGGCTCACAAAGGATGATCCGATTCTTGATTGAAGGCAAAGAATACATCATTGCTTTGGGAGAGCTGTGTGTGGAACACAGGAGTTAAGTGCACGAGACTCGGTTTGTAGTTACCTGGGACGTGTTGTTTCCTTGACTCTCTAGTACAAAAAGATAGGGAAGAGAGGAATGTCCGCAGCAGTAGTGGCAATCATTGGGGTTACCTAATTACCGGAGCTGAAAACTCCTTTGGGCTGCAGATGAGAATCCCTCTAATTGCAGAAGATGCTATACTTCCTCCTAAAAATAGTGAAAAATCAGCAAGACTTGCTGCTTAGGTCAAACACATCGACCTTGTTGCTAAATTTCAGTGCAACAACTTGACACTGCCTTTACCTGTGTTAAACCTGAGTGTTGCTAAGTACAGTCTAATTCATGCGGTCTTTATGATGGCTAATCCTTCTTCTTTTATTCGCTAACGTTATTTCATTCATTTTTTCTCCCTTGGGTTAGAATAAATAAGGTGCATTTCCGCCCTCCTTCAGGCTTCCCATGAAAAGATGAGCTGACTGCAGTCCAAATTTGGTCACGCCGAACCAAATCCAAAGCTGTTTTAGCACTGAGAAATGTTTGTAGCGGGGATTCTGTGTGCTAATGTGCAACGGCTGCACGGATTGATAATAATCAGACTTGGGGTGGAAAGAAGGAACGTGCCCACATGTGCCGAAGTTGAGAGTCTTTTAAAAGCATGTATTTGGAATTGGAAGGGTTTCTTTTCTGGTCTATTTCAAGTGTAGGACTGAGTTGGCATTTTCTTGCTTTGTGGGGTGCAGCTCTGTGTATATTAGGAAAATAATCGATTTTGATTCAGTTTACTGCTGGCCCTTGTTTGTCCTTGCTTTATTGTTTTTCCCTCTCAGGAAACAAGACTTGTCTCAAACAAACATTGGCATAAACAAACAGGAAGCGTGTCACAGATGTTCTCTGTTGTGCATGTCCAAGTATCTTTTTCTGTTTTGAAGAAACGGGGTGAAAGACCTTCAGTTCAACCGAGTCTTAGTATATTTGCTTCCCATTAGAAAAATCTCGCCTGTTAATGAAATCTGCAAAGAACTTTATTTTGAGTAGACTTCAGCAACTAAACTTCACAGTCTGTTTGGAAAGAGAAGTAGAATTGTTTAAAGTATTCTTGGATTATACATTTAGAAGTCTGCTTCTGGACCCGGCGTTGTGTCTGCCAAACGGTTTTGGTTAATGATAGCAGTGTTCATTGTTATGTATTGACTTTTAAATGTTGTTGTTCTGTTGCTGCTAGGATGCCGGGGGAAGTCATCACAAAGTCTCTGTTTCTCCTGTCGTCCATGTCCGAGGGCTGTGCGAGTCCGTTGTGGAAGCAGATCTTGTGGAAGCTCTTGAAAAGTTTGGAACCATATGGTAGGTCGAACTGGGTAAAGTCATGTCCCTGAACGAGTTGAAAGAATGACTTAAAAGTCACTTAGACCTCTTCAAATATCTTATGGTGGCCACTTTGAATCGAGAATTTAGTTGGTAGTAAAGCGTAACGATTTTTTAGCTGTATAAAGATTCTCTTTTTCCACACAGAAGTCTGGTTAAGCATACAATGCATGTCCTAGCATCTGCTGTCCGACCTCAGGAGCACAGCTAATCCTAGCCTGACGTATGAACTGTAACAGGCCTGCAGAATAGCACGAGAGTGGCTGTCTTGACATAAATGAATATACCAGGAATAAGGATGTGCCACAGAGCAGATGAGGGTTTTTTTTTCCCCAGGCTTTGTATGGGAGGTGTCCTTACAATAGTCCCTTCAGTGTTCAAAGGTTATATAGCCTAAACATTCTTCATCCGTGAGCAAAACGGTAAAAGTGAATTGGTAGAGCCAGCTTATCCTGCCTGCTTCATTTTGGAAGCATTTCTTTTTAATTGAATGCTCGTAATGAAGTTAGATAAGGTTTTGTAAACAGTACGGTGATATTTTTGCTGCCTAAATATTTAAATAACTGAATTATACTTCTCTCAATATCTTAAAATAAATAAATAAAATGAGCACAAGCTTTTTAAGGAATACAGATTTAGCCTTTAGCCTGAGAAGTTTACTTTTCAAAAAACTAAACCCCCCTGAAAAAGTCTCTTGGGTTTGTCAGTATATTAATTTGGTTCACTGCTGGTTAACTGTTTGGTTCTGTTTATTTCTCCTAAGGTAGTTTTGTGTCAGAAAAGATGTATTTTTAATTTTGTAGTAACAAAGATGTTTAGTTTCCTGTACCAGGTTTGATTTTTTTTTTTTGTAATTTATGTTTACTGTGATCCTTTATGTTATAAATGACTTTAACAAAATTTAAAAAAAGACAATGTAGTTCTAGTAAATGATAACTTAATCATCGTATTGGTTGAATGTTCTTATGTATTAAATGCTTTCAGGAAAACAGCTGCTCGTTACTTATTTTTCTAATGGATGCATTTCTTAGTTTACTGTGAGTGCTATAAAACTGTGTGACCTGGTTTGCGAAAGGGAGACCTCGCTTCCTTTTATGTCCTAGTTCAGACTTGTTCAGAAAAACAAAATTACCTACGACAGTTACTGGATTTCAGAGTAAGCGTATGAGAGAATTTACAGTAATGTTTCTCTTACCAGTTACGTCATGATGATGCCATTTAAGCGCCAGGCTCTGGTGGAGTTTGAAAACATAGAAAGTGCCAAGAAATGCGTAACGTTTGCAGCAGATGAACCTGTGTACATTGCTGGACAGCAAGCCTTTTTCAACTACTCGACGAGTAAGAGGATTACTCGTCCAGGGAACACAGATGACCCATCTGGTGGAAATAAAGTTCTCCTGTTGTCAATTCAGAATCCTCTCTACCCAATTACAGTGGTATGTTGTTATTATTACTATTTTAATAATAAAAGGCTGTAGAGCAGCAATCTATTACTATTTCCATCATGTCCTATTTGTTAAAATTCTACACTGTCGAACTGAGTCGGGAATTATAGTCGCCTACCAAATGTTTACATCGTGTTCACATAAGTAACATGCAGATTCTGGGCAAAAAAAGTGTGTTTTGTTTTTTGAGATGATTCAGGCCTGTTGTACAGATATTTTGCAATACACTTAAAGGCTCCAATGGTCAAGATTTTGAAATGTTTAAGTTGCTTCATACTTCAGAAATATTTCCAAGTGTGTTGCCATAACATCAGGAACGTTGTTTAGCTTTTAGGCCCTGAGGCGGGTCTGTTTAAACAGCAAGTCGTTTTTCCAGTAAGGAAGGTTGTTCTGCAGCTATTCATTCTTAGGTATTTATTTGTGGAAAACTGAAACTGTGATCTGGTGATGATCAACTACAGTTTGGTGGAATCTTCCTCACTTTTTTGGGGGCTGGTACATTTTACCTTTCAGTTTTTGCAGTCATGCTATATATACAGTTGCATCCTAATTGATTGCCATCTGCTTATGGCAGACTTAGGGGGGGTTTAGTGATACAGATACTTTTTGCTAGTATTTAATGATACATATTTTCTCCTGCACTGAATGTCTGCTTATCTTTTTCATAGCGATTTATAACCTCTGAATTGCATAGGAATACCTAAGGAAAAAAAAGTCTGCTTAAAGCAGACTTGTTACACTGTGATATATGTGTGATATAGGCATAAGTTAGTTGTTCTTAAACAAACGTATAGATACAGGATAATAGGGATCAATCCAAGTGCTGGGGGTGTGTGGAACTATGTAACTCTGTGTCAAATTCTGCTTTATGAGCCATTAATATTAGCAGATTGAAACTTAGCGTTCCTGGAATTACGTAATTAAAACAATCAGTTCCATATCACGCTTTTTGCTTTGTTTTGTTGTGATACGTTTTTGGCCTTTGAGTCCTTAGCACATGATGAATTTTCTTTTTTCCATCAGTTTTATTTATAGAAGGGCATGACAAGGTATGAGTTGCATTTTCATGAGGGCTTAAAAATATACCAGCTTTGAGCTGTATGAACAAATCCATTGAGTAAATTGAGTTACTCTTTGCACGTGACTGTAAAACAGATTTTGGAAACTGTTTCATTCATGCTTTTTAATCCTGGATTGTAAAAGCAGCTAAACTTGATGTAGGTGCTTGAGTAAAGTGTGGAAGCAGAAACATTGGTCTTGGCTAGGGGAGTTTCATGGAAATTCTGAGCATGAAGCCTCTAGCCCAGCAGCTCCTTACAAAGAAAAACAACCAACAAAAAAAGCCACTGTATTTTTCTTCCTGACTGTTCAGAGTATACCAACGAGCACTAGAAGCAGATGGATTTTCAAAATTAATTACAAGCACCAGAGCTCATCAAAGATAGTGCAGGCCAGTTGAATCAGAGCCACTGGGAAGAGCAATTTTGTAGAATCGCAGAGTAGTTTGGGTTGGAAGGCACCTTAAAGGCCATCCCGTTCCTGCCCCGCTGCTGTGGACAGGGAAACCTAGTATGAGACCAGGTTGGTCAAAGCCCCATCCAGCCTGGCCTTGAACACCTCCAGGGATGGGGAATCCACAGCTTCTCTGGGCATCCTGTGCCAGGGGCTCACCATCCCCTGAGTAAAGAATTTCTTCCTAATGTCTCATCTAAACCTACCCTCTTTGAGATTGAAAGGATTCCCCCTTGTCCTATCACTGCTCCTTGACAGAGTCCCTCCCCAGCTTTCCTGTGGGCCCCCTTTAGGTACTGGAAGGCTGTTATAACCCCAGTTCCCTCAGCCTGTCTTCTCAGGAGAGGTGCTCCAGCCCGGCTGGAGGCAGGTGCTCCAGTTACTTCAGTACGCCTCAGGCAAAGTGGCAAGGTCATTATTGGAGAAAAAAAAGGAAACGCCACCTTTTTCTTCTACATTCTTCTCTCCTAAGTTTGAACTCTTCTACAGATTACTGTACGTGATTCTGTGATACACTTAGAAGCTTCAGATGAAATATTGTGACCAGTTTTAAGTGGCAAGTGTAAATAATGACAACAAACTGCTCGATAGTTCTTAAGAGCTTCTCTTTCAAAACAAAATACGTTGTTTGCAGAGAAATTAGTCTGCTCAAGGGCATCTTGTGGAAGAAGCTAAATTGTTCTCCAGTTTTGCTGCTGTTTATTCCAGCCACTATAATTATGACTTGCTGCTTTTCTAGCAGATTTATTTTATTATTTTTATTTTTAGAGGCGTGTGGCAGGGAAGAAAAGGAAGGCAGGTTAACTGTATTTAATTCCTAATTGCTTTTCACCCCTTGTTGGATGGAGGGAAGGGTGTGTTTTGAGAATGTTTGTGCCCAAGAGGTGCTGTATAGAGATCTTTGAAGTTCTGTTTCCTAATTTACTTCCACGTGGGCAGACCTTTGTCAAGGATTTGTGTTTAAGAACGGGCAAACTTGTCTGTTCAAACAGACCTCGAAGTGACCTCTGCTGCTGCAGTCTTTACGAGTGTGTTCAGCTCTACCTCTCTTCTTGCTCTTAGGTTTAGAGGGTGAGTAAGAACTTCTGTACCTGTGAGGAGAGTGTGGTATGCCTTGGTAGTTGGAACATTTTACATTTAACTATCAACTTCTTTTGAGATTAAGTTGCTCTAAGATTAAGATACTCTAGTACGTAGGTAATGTGGGTGTTAAATCTTTATCTGAAATATGATCCCACATTTCTCTGTCTTGTGAATTACTTGGTTGATTTGGTAATCGGAAATATCTGAATTAACAGATTTAAAAATAATAATAATAGAGTTGTCTATGTGCCTGTTGGCTAACCACATAAATGGTGTTTCGAGTAGAGCTTAAATTTTGAAAGAACTTTTTTTAATTAACTCTGAAACAATCTTTTGAAAGATGAGTTGTGAAATAAAGGCATATGCCCTAAAAGTAGTGTCTTCCGGAGCTGGAAATTCTTTAGGACTCTTTTCTCCCAAGCGAGAAGAGATGGAGTGCAGCTCTTTGGGCTACCGAGTGTGCCTACAAAATAAAAAATAGTTTCCTAAGTTTTATTTTTATGGGTTAGAGCTTTTAGAATCCCTTCTAAAAATGTCTGTCCATTGTCTTAAAAACCTAAGCTTGACGATCTCCTCTACTTGCTCCATTTAGCTGTGTCAAACAGTCTCTAGAGTGTCTGGTGCAAGGCCCTGAGCATGGACAGATGTATTTTATTTTTTAATGTGGCAATACATCCATATATTAGGCTTATGGTACTTCTATGCCACTGCAACTGTAGCCAGCAATAAGACATGCTTTTTTCTGTTGATTTTTCTATGTCTGTGTTTTATTCTAAGAAGTTCAGCATGCTCTCCTGCTCTTTGCTTCCCATTTGCTATCTTACTCTGCAGAAGCTAATAAATGCTATACCTACTCCCTTCTGTCTTTTGTTCCCCAAATAAACCTGGGGATGTACACTACGTTCTTGGAATGAATTTAATTTGGATATACAGGAAGGGAGGGAAAAACAGTCTGTGGTAGAGTCTTTCACTGCGATGTCAGTGCCTTCACCTGCTAGGGTTAACTACAAAACTGGCTGTCTAGTAAACCTTCAGTGCTTTCAAGTCTTTAAACGTGATCTAACAGGTCTATTGTTTCAAGAAACCATGGTTCCAACATTCTTAGCTTCTCAAGGCCTATTCTTCAGATTTCTGAGTGTGGGTGTATAATCACTCCATAAAAAAAGATGCTTTTTTCTCGGCCAAATTCATGCTTGAGTCTAGTTTCTGGTACCGTTATGTCTGAATTGTGTGTAATGGACAGTTGTTTGAGGTGCTGGGCATCAGATCAAGCCAGGCTTATGAGGTGTTAAGAGTAAGGCAAGTTTTTGTCCTTAGTGTTTGGCAGCCCTGCTGCACTGAAAATGGACTCAAATTTTATTGGTTCCATTTAATATAGAGAAATGCTTGTGAAAGCATTGCTCTAACAATGAGTTTGTATGGATCTGGTGTTTTCTCTCAGATTTTTCCCTGCCTGAAGTAGGGAAACACAGCAACTACTTGGTGTCTTTTAGTTCAGGTGAATAGGATTGAAATTCTCAATTTGATAAGCTCCCTAAAGTGGTACCGTGAACTTCCCTAGGTTACTTGTCTGAAGATGAACACAGACAATTGAAACCCAACAGTAACAAAACCAAAACCTCAGCTGTGAAGGTTTTAAGAAATGAACTGTGCTGTAACTACAGTGCCATCTTACCTCTGTTTGCTTTGGTGAAACTACGACAGCGCGTTATTCAAAGGCAGCACCAGCTTGGAGCATGGATGCAGTTATTGTGTTTTAGCACCCTTAATTTAAGATACTTGTTGTTAAACTAATGTTTACATGAGAACCTCTTGTTAAACTAATGTTTGTATGAGTACCTCTGGTGTAAATTTTTTCCTGTTTTTGAGATTTGACTGCCTGTGCAACACCCTTCTATAAAAATGCAAATTGTAAAAGTATAAATTGTATAGGGAAAATTACAAATGGAAAGTTAACAAGCCTTTTCTTTGCTTTTTGTCGCTTACATGCTAAAAAAAAAATGTTCCGTGAACATAAATGGCTTGAAATTTAGCTCTAACTAAAACAGCTTTTTCTTCTTTCTTAGGATGTCTTGTATACTGTGTGCAACCCCGTTGGGAAGGTTCAGCGCATTGTGATATTCAAGAGGAATGGAATACAAGCTATGGTTGAATATCCTTTTTGGAGTGTGATTTTCTTTTTTTCTTGTAGGTTCTCAGCTGCATATGGGGCTTTAACATGAGAATCACAGAAAAATACTATGTAATTGGGAGACAAATCTTTAATTTGTACCCAAGACATTTTAATTTCTAGTGCGTGTAAGACAGTGTCACACACGTAATCATTATAGGAAAATGATGTGTCAACAATGGTCTTGATAACCATGTTGATAGGTGACCTTAAGGTTAATAATTGTTCACATGAAATATGCCATGGATTTGACAACTTATTAGGCAGAAAAGTTTCTCGTCTTCTAGCTGTATGGATTCTCAACAAATGGGCAAGGGGTTGCAGGTGTGTAGTTTGACTTCTTCAAACTTCTGAAATAGTTCTAATATATACTGCTGGTCTTACTGTTTTGATTTTAATGAAGCACGAGACTGGCTTAGGCCTTCTTAACCAGTTTATCATGTGTTGAGAAAATTCCCTGCTCTGTTATCCCACTGTTTGCTGTATTTGTAGAATTAAGTTGTACGTCGGATGAACGTTCAGACTTGTTAATGTGTTACTGTGGTTTGCAGAGTCCAAAGTGTGATATGATTAAGCCGTAGTTTATGAAACTCTACGACTTATTCCTGGAGTCTGATTACTGTCCATTTCTGTCCATTTTGGAGAAAATTGTACAGAAATCTCAGGTATTGTTCTGTGATTTCAGGTACTACCTGTGTGGCAGACTTTATTGGTGCCCATTTTAGTGCTTTATTAGTGATCGTTTCTGTAACATGTGAACTTGACTAGTTAGTGGCTGCGTTGATGAGTTGTCAGGCAAAAAGAATTGCCCCGAATTTCATGAAAGCAAATTAATTGCTGTTTATCTGTGTAGAAGAAGACTGTTTATTCTGTGTAGAAGGCTTAAACCATGCATCTTAACAGCCAGCAGTTTGACTTCCTATGGTAGTGTGGTAAGTTTGTGGCAAGCAGCATTGTTTGGGTTAGGTGGCTTGTTGGATAGTTGGGGGTTTTATGCTGTGAAAGATTAGGGAAGTTGTGGGGAGGATACTGCACGTGTTCTGAAACTACCTTGAAGTTAAATTCTGCAACATGCCTTTTATTAAAAGCAAAAAATAACCAGCAATTCTTTAAAAAAGAAAAAAAAAAAAAAAAGAAAACCAAGAAAACCAACTTTGCAAATGTAAGCAAAGTATAGGTAGCAATATAAATAAACAGTTGAAGGGGCAAGGCTTCAAGACAAGACTTGCCTGAAAGGTTCCAAAATTTACTCAAATTTCAGTGATAATTGCAGTACCCATCACTTCTGCAGATGTGGTCCTACGGTTCTAGTCAGCACCCAACAACTTCCTAGAGGCTTGAGAAGCTTAACTTTTCTCACTCCAACCTTTGGCAAACTTGAGCTAGTTAAATAAATAAATTCCACTGCAAGCTTAGGTCACAGTGGAAGAAGTTGGCTGTATGAATATGGTAAAATAAAAGGGAAATGGCATTGAAACAGAATACGTGTGAGATTTTGAGTAACTGTATCAAGTGATGGCACACAATGGTCTGCTGCAGGGTTCAGGATTTCTGGTGCAGTATGTTGCTGAATACGTATGAGAGCGTGGATTGCCATGAGGCAAGGCTCACGTGCGTATTTCTGATAGTAACAGAACTAATCTTGAGGTATGCAGAGGATATGAAATAACCTGCTTGTCAAAGCCTGGCACATGCATCTGCCTTGAGCAGTGGATTTAAAGCAATCTGCTTATTGTATTGTTGATGCAAGATGGCTGTTGGTTCATTCAGAGCATCCCTTTCGGTTCTGTGATTGTTTCCTTTTGCCAACAAGCTAAAAAGGGCGTACTCAATTCTTTTCACTGTAAAGGAAATGCTGACTTCATTAGACTCCCTTCCCACATGTCTCTAGCTGCTGCTAGCTGTGAGAAGGGATGCATTGTCTTAAGTCACGCCTTCTCACCCACAAATTCCCATCGCTTTCCCAATAATGCAACTTGATTTTTGCCTTTTGGTTGTGGTTCAAATATTCTCTTGCTGGTAGCTTCTGTCTCCTCTGACTAAACTTACTAAATCCACCAGAGTATCCTTTTTAAAATAACAAACTCACAGCATCAACAAAATTGACGTCTGTATAATCCACAATGAAGTGGTTATTTGGGAATGGTTTCATCATATGCTGCTTATGGATTAAAACCAGATGCTTAACAAAAGTTGAACCCATGTATATTTTGTAACTTTGTATTGAAGTCTGTTTAGAGATCTTGTACGGTCATAGTGAACTATCTGCAGGCTACAAAAATAAATCTATTTCAGAAGAAAGGGACGTGAATGAGACACCCTGGGGGAAAAAAAAATCCTTAACATGATGTGCATGTTCGAATCAGTTTTTTGTGCCCAGAAGGCAAAGGCAGCACTCAATGGAGCAGATATCTATGCAGGATGCTGTACACTAAAAATTGAATATGCAAGGGTAATGCTCGGACCTTCTGTCTTACTTTTGCTAGCAAAATATTTATACTCAAGACTTAACCTTTTTCACTTTTACTTTATTTGAACAGCCAACTCGACTTAATGTCATTAGAAACGACAACGATAGTTGGGACTACACTAAACCGTATCTGGGCCGACGAGGTAGGTTTTCTTACGTTATCGCTGTAGATGTATGACTGTACTAATGACAGTTCTTTATACGTGGTCAGGCTGTATCGCAATAGTCATTTCAAAGCGAGCCAGTGCTGCTGAAGGCTGTGTTCACAAGCCAACCTCTAACCCAGGAAATTAACCCTGAGCCCTAGTGCCCCCTACTGCCGTGTGCTTGAGCCACTTAGTTCAACAAGGAGCCCACACCTGCAAGCACCTTCGCAGTTCTCAAGGACTTGCATTTCTCCAAGCAGCTCTCTCTCTTTGGAGGAGAGGAAACCTGGTACAGACTATTCCTTACAAACTACAAACTTGCACACTGCTTCTCCTGCGAAAGGACTCTTTTTTTCCCCTATGTTGGACGAGGCATTAAGAAGGATAGAGGACTTCAGCAGGCTGACTCTACACTTCATCATGCACCACATCGGCATCAGCAAAACCAAACCAAACCAAAAAATCAAACCCTCTGAAAAACCTCAGACTTGCAATTCACCTTGTCTGCATACTGCATGCACCACCACCACAAGTTTTAAAAGGAGGACACTTTTCAGTACTTCAGATTTGTATGGGATGAATAACATGATAGACTGTACCCACTCTGTTCAAGTTTGTATGTATGATGGTCTTATTTCCCTTCAAATTAAAACTGAAAAATTGAGAGCCTCCAAAACTAAGAACCTCTCTTGTTGATATCATTGACATTGTAATCTTATTACTTGCTGTATATATGAGAGTTGCATTCAGTCTTAGGAGTGTAAATATTGTCTAGTAGTAGGGAAATTCAGTCCTGATCCCTAGAGAGTTGGAACCGAGCAGTGCAATATCAGATAGGTCCCCTCAGTTATACTGAAGTATTAAAACAGGGAGATTCAAAATTGATACAGGCATACTGTCTCTTGAGTACTCAGCTGTAAAAACTACCAAAGCTTGACTCATGTCAGTGGGAATTATGACTCTATATGTAAAGACAAACTGCTGTGTAGCCTGACTCCTGTAAAGCGTTTATTTTAAAAATAATCTGTAATTCTTGAGTGCAGTGTCGAGTAACTTATGTACAATAATGTGTGCAATGTGAAGTTAGAAAAGTGAAGACAATGTGTCCAAGATAGAGTATCTACTTATCAAAGGCTATATGAGAGCCTGGGCTTTGGCTGTCTCAAGTGACATGCGCTTTCAAAGTAATTCTGCTGAGACGCTGGGCTTGTGAAACTGTTGTACAACTCAAAACATAGGGCTTGAATTTTCAGAATGAAGTTCTTGTAAAAAGTTAACAAGGGAGCTACAGTATTGGTTGCAGCTTGTAGATGATGACTATTTGTATGAGGGTGTAATTTTTTTCTCAAATTCCTGAGTTCAAAAAGCAACTTTGAAGAAACTCAACGACAAGAAAAAATCATGAAGGATTGGATATGAAAATCTGCAGGATTCATATGACCCTCGTATCTTTTGATCATTGCGGTCTTTGGAGGGTGACTTGTCATATGGTGCATGTAATCACATTATGGAATTGGTCTGCAGATATGGCTGTATGAACTAAGTGTTCCCCAAGCAAAAAACAAACAAAAAACAACAGTGGAAAATGAAAAACTCGAGAGGTATAGCTTGCTCTTTCTCAAGAACTCTCACTCTACTCTTTTGTTTTCCTTCTTTTTGTTACTCTGAATGCCGTTCTCTGTTTGGTATATATCACTCTACTGCACATACATGAAAAATGAGTATATTTGTGTTACGTAGCATGATTTTTCATTTACTGTGGCCCTCATCCATTTGTCTGGAAAATGAGAATGTAAACTGTTGAATGAACACACTGAAAGGAAAGCAGGTGTCTAGAGCAATTACGTCCATGAAGTAATCCAGGACTTGTTTTGAGAGAGTTCTGGTATGTGTGCTTCAACTTGCTCTTGCAGCAATGTTGTTTAGGTTTTGAACTTAATCTGACCCAAGCTGTAGC
>CM021767.1:6772836-6896553 GCA_011076525.1 Nettapus auritus
GGGGGGGGGGGGGGGCAAAAAACTTAGGGCACAGAGGAAATGTGTTTTGATAATGACTTATAAAAAGAAATATTTTCTCTATGGTAACAAATAACTTACTTCCCCTGATTATTGCTGTGCTGAAGTAAGCTTCCTAACATGTGCCTGGGGCTCTGAGCCCATAATGCATTAGACTAAACCCAAAAAAATCCACCTGTCCTTTAGTATTCTACTGGCTTTTAGCCAGAGAGTTTGGACTGTAGTTTGGAACATTTCTTTTGGTGGTAATAACAGGATACTCAGCAACTCAAGGACCTGATTTAAAAAACTAAACAAAAATAAATTGTAAACCCTGAATGAAAAGAATCTTTATTTTTAACACAGATCAGTTCTTACGTTCCGTTCTTACGTTCCATGGCCTGTTTGCACAAATATTTTTACTGGCACAATAGAGTTAGTTCAAGGAAGGAAGAAGCCTGGGGAAAGGAGAGGGTAGTGGACTGCTCCACCACCACCACCAGGAGGAAATATTTGTCAAACTATGATCTCCTGGAATTCTTCATTTGGAAACTACAGTCCTTCACTTATTCCTGTGTATAGTTTCAAAGGATTTAGCTTCCACAGACTGGAATGATGAAATTGGTTTTCTGAAAGATGTTTACTACATACAGTTTAAATGCTAAAAATATTTGATATGACTGCCCAAGTTCTCCAGAGCTAAGAGTGACAGAGCTATGACCAGAAAAAGGAATGGAAAAACGTAACTTGACCAAAATAATCCTTGCTCTGTATGGGCAAAGGCAGTCAGCACTGTTCTCTCTTCAATCTTTATTGCCAAAGCAAATGTCTGATTTGGAACCTGTTCTCAAAATCCTGAGCAGAAAGGGCATGTTTTCATCTCCCACTGTTGTCTATTACGAATATTTTGTGTTCTTCAGGGGAAGTAGCTCCAGCTGCATTGGGCTGGGATTGTCATTTTCAGCAGTCACCCTTAAATTTCCTGGGAACTATCTCAAGCTGAAAAATATCTTGCCCCATGCTTTCCCCAAAGAAGTCTGGAAATGCATTTTTCTTTGCCATGGAGCATGTATCTGATTAGAAAATACAGCTTTGACTGCAACGCACTGCTTACCTCCAGTAATGTAGACCCCTTGCTTAACTTTATGACATAGAGAACTGGGTTTTCTTAAAGGATTGACCGTTGGTTAAGCGCATTATTCAGTCATGTTTCTCTTCAGTTGATCTGTTATGTGCTGCTGATAATGCAATAATGTACAATCCTTTCAGCACGCCCATAAGTCAGTAGGTGTTCTGTAAATATAAATGTACACGTATGTAATGCTCTCTGTTTACTGATTATGAAACCATGTAATACAGGTTGTTGTTGGCTTATGCTGAAACTTCTTGAAAGAAGCCCACTTTGAAAATGTGTTGCTGTTGAAGCTAATATTATGATTCAGGTACTGTCTTTCAAAAGTACTGCATTTCAAATTTGTTTTAAGAGACGCATAGGTAAATCCTGCTGTATGGTGTTATCTATACTAATGTGTGATGTCTGTTTAGGAAAACTATTGGGTATTTCCTTAGTCTTTAAATGTCTGCATCTCCTCATTGGCCACTGCCCCCAATCAGCTTAAGTGGAATTTGTTATACAAATGACAGTCTTTTAATTTTGGTGTCCCAGGGCTATACCTTGTGGTTTTAGATGTATAATGAATGAGAAATTGCTTTAAAGTTAACAAGGACTCAAATTACATTTTTGCTTCTTAACTAGAAGCTTTGTGTCTTAACTGGAGACATCATGTGCGTACTTGTCCATAGTAAACTGTTTCCTTTCCCTTCCCATATGTTAGACAGAGGGAAGGGCCGCCAGAGGCAAGCTATTTTGGGAGAGCACCCATCGTCATTTAGACATGATGGTTACGGTAAGTAACGTAGCGTGACAGGTGGTTTTGATTTCTGTACGTGTTATGTGGAATTCCAAATATTCGATCAGTGCATAACTGTGGACCTCTACAGCGTGAGTAGTTCCCTATTGTTCTACACATGTGGTGCTGTCAGTCCATGGTCTAAAAATGCTAGTGATGGACTCAAATCTATAGAGTCTTTATTGCCATAACTCTTCCTTCTATGGAGAGCATCCGGCTCTACAAATACGTTCGCTTGAAGAATGTTTTCTCTCAGTTGCCATCACTCTAGCAATGGATTGAAAATAACACCACCACTGGGAGAGCTGTTTTCTTCTCGAAAATGGCAACATAGCTTCATCAATGTTTACATGCAACCAAGCGCCCTATGATATCTTTGCGTGCTAAGAAGTGACTTGTTCTGAAAAGGTATAGCCATGTGACTACTGAAGAATATTTTGGAATTAGTTCTATAAAGGGATGCAGTTATTACCAGTGCTATCTGAAGTGAAGGTCTGCCATTATTTTCATGATTTGAATCAAGACCTGAGGGTTGAGAAAGTAATGTCTGGGTTTAGATATGACTATTCCAATTATTTACTGTCTTAACCGTCAAATACAATACGATTTGTCTTGCATCTTTCTTTTCAAATGTATTATTTCACCATGTACATTGACCTTCTATCGACTGTTTCCAAGGGCTCCTCAAATCACCAGAATTTGAGTTCTGCCTTGTGTTCACCAGCCTTGTTTTTTCATTCTTCTGAGGCACGCTTCCACTTTAAGTAATGTGGCTTTCTCCTCCTGTACTGCTTTGTCCTCCTCATTACTGCTTTTTGCTGAGGGGGGGAAAAAAGGCAAAAGTCTTTTATACTTAGCTTATGTGAATTTCACGATATTTATTATCTCAGAAGAACAGGGATGCTCTCCTGTGTCTAAAACTGATGTTTTTAGTAAACAAGAAAAATATTGTGTACTAGTAACATCTCTTCATTTAAAAAGAAAAAAGCAATACCTGTCACTTTACTAGTAGTGGAAAATAAATCATCTTTGTTTTGTATTAGTACTGGGTGGAAAACTGATGATTTTGAAGGAATATATCCTGTAATTCAAGCTATCATTTAAATAATTACTGAAATACCATTTTTTTTCCATTTGTGTATAAAAACAATATCATGAAACAGCTCCTCCCTTGTTATCTGGTGATATAAGAATAGATACAGAATATTAAGGGAGATAGAAGTGGTTTCTTTTTTATTTTAAATTGGAAAAAACATCAATGGATACCACGATAAACCTTTTTTTTTCCCCGCTCATTTTAATTATGCATTCTATATGTGGGATTTAATGCATGATCAAGTAGTGAAACTTGTTTCAAACCATCTGATAACATGATGTTTCATCTCCTTAGGGTCACACGGTCCCTTGTTGCCATTACCAAGCCGCTACCGAATGGGATCTCGAGACACTCCAGAACTCGTTGCTTATCCACTGCCCCAGGCGTCCTCCTCATACATGCATGGTGGAAATCCTTCTGGGTCAGTCGTCATGGTTAGTGGATTGCATCAGTTAAAGATGAACTGTTCAAGGGTCTTCAACCTGTTCTGCTTGTATGGAAACATTGAGAAGGTAAGGCATAATTTGATGGAAGCTTTGAAGCTACTGCAGTAGTTTTAGTTGTTTTGGAGAAAGCCTGCCTGGGATGGTCTAAAAATATTTCCTGACAGTGTGTAAAATTCTTAACTGGGGCTGTTCATTGCAATGTCACTTTTTTTTTCCTTATTTATCTTAGGTGAAATTTATGAAGACTATTCCAGGCACAGCACTGGTTGAAATGGGTGATGAGTATGCTGTAGAAAGAGCTGTCACACATCTCAACAATGTCAAGTTATTTGGAAAGAGACTTAATGTCTGGTAAATATGTTTTATAAGATTAATGGTCTGAGAGTGGGCAGATGTAATGAGGTTGCAAAGGCAGGGTATCCCGTTGTTCTTTTATTATTGTTAGAGTTATGATTTCCAATTTACAACTATTATTTTACTCCAACATATTTTTGTTAATATGACAGTTGTCGATATCAGAGCAAACTCCTACTAATGAAGTATATAGGTGCTAATGGATTGGTTGTTAATAAGCTGTGTTGACTAATGTGTCTTATCCACCCTTTCTACAGTTATTAAGGAAGGTGTCAAATCCAACTTACCTTGTTCTTCTGTTGTTGTAAAGAAATGTCAGCTCTGTTCTGGCTAGATCAATAACCTGTGTGCAAAGTATGCAAGTCTCGACTGTTTAAAAATCTTTTACTATATATCCTTAAATCCCAGTGTTTCCAAGCAGCATTCAGTAGTTCCAAGCCAGATATTTGAACTGGAGGATGGCACGAGTAGTTACAAAGATTTTGCGATGAGTAAGAATAATCGTTTCACCAGTGCTGGCCAAGCATCTAAAAACATCATCCAACCACCCTCTTGTGTGCTGCATTATTATAACGTTCCCCTGTGCGTAACTGAAGAAACGTTTGTGAAGGTAGGCAGTTGCAATGACTGTGACAAGTAGTGCTTGGGGGCCTTATCCTAGCTTTATGGTGTGCTACTTTTAAAATGAAATAACCGGGATAGTTTGGGGATAGCAACTGGGAGATAATTAGTTCTTAAAATAGCTTTGTAGCCTCTCTCTATAGAAGCCACTATATTTTTACTATTCCGGCATTATTCTCTTTCTAAAGTGAGAAACGAGATCTTGGAAGTAAATTTTTTGTGGAGGGCGAGAAAAAGACTTGTTAAGGAAAGCCAAATATAGTGAAAATTAAGACTGTAGTCCACAAAGGTTTCCTGACTCCCTGAGATGGTGTGGTGGTTTTACTCAGATAGTTGTTCTTATCACTACTAGGATGTTTCGGAATGGAGAAAAGCTTGCCCATGGAACAGTTTGCACAGTTGCATCCTAAATAAACACTGGATGCTTAAAATACATAATACTGGGCCTCTGAAGTGGAGTCAGTGGTAATTCTTTTTCAGTTCAGTGATTTTTGTTGTTTTGTGCCTCAGGCTTCATCTTGAAATTTAATTCTGGTTCACAAGTGACATGCTTGTACGTACAACTTCTGAGCTACTGTATTGAAGTGGAAATGTCAAAACCAACTTGTTTTTGAAACATATATTTGAGGTGGTAGTAATACCTATATTCTAAAAATCATTCCTATAAAACGTTTGGGAAAACACGGATATAGAAGCCTTGTTTTGTAGACTATAGAATAGTATTCTAAAGAGTTACCAATCTAAACAAGATTCTTGAATATTTATTTGCCATAAAGTCCTGGAAGTTCTCATAAAGAGTCAGTATTTTTCTTTCTGTGTATCTTCCAGGAACTTAGGATTTTTGCTAATGTGTTTATGTGCATTGTTGCTGGTTTTTTTTTTTTTACATCTTATTTTATTTTTGTGACAGCTATGTGAGGATCATGAAGTTCTCAGCTTTATTAAATACAAAGTGTTTGATCCAAAACGTAAGTAAACTCGGACCTATTCGAGGGGTTATTTGAGTTCCAGTTTTGATGAGAGCGTGCACTGTCAGGAAGAGGTTATTGATCCCCCCTCCTCTCTTTTGTTTCTTATTTTGACAGCCTCTGCCAAAACACTCTCTGGTCTGTTGGAATGGGAATGTAAGACAGATGCAGTTGAAGCTCTCACTGTACTTAATCACTACCAGATAAGAGTCCCAAGTAAGTCAGTTTTCCTGATCTTACTAGCCACTTTCTGATGTTTCCTGATTCTTCCTAGCTTTTGAGTCAACCTGTAGAACTCCAAACACGCTCTGCAAGATTGAAGTTACAGAAAGGGGAAAAATAAAGCAGTTCGGGACACAAAAAGGAAGGCAGAAAAATCCAGTCATCAAAATCAAAGCTGACATACACTGTCTTACCAAAGCTCTTTTGTGTCTTTCTCAATAAGTGCAGAGAAATTTGCAATACCTTTGGGTAGAAGATTCTTGGAAGTTGCACAGCTTACTGCTGTGAGTTCAGTGCTCCTGTAGTGGGTTCTCTTTCAAATGGGAAACTTGGAGGCCAAATTAAACAAGAAGGAGGCCAAACTAGTAAGAATGGAGAGGGAGTTCACCTGCTAATTAAATGCACAGTGGGACAGATCTGCATAGGACAATTAAGACAGTTTACCGGAATAAGTGGAATTATTCCAGGTGTTTACCAACATAACTTTGAATCTAGCTTGGTGCCTAACATCATTTTAAGCCACCTTCTCCAAGCTGTTAAGAATTTGTCTCTGCCTGGCAAGTTTTACTAGCTTAAATCTTTCCTATCTCCCCCACCTTCTCAATAATAGAATAAAGTTATTTCGGGGTCAGCAATTTTCTTTAAGATACTCTTGATAACAAACTGTTCACAACTTCACATTTATCTCTCAGTTTGGAGTCGTGTTAGACTGTTAGACAATGGAAGAATTTATTCTTTCAACATTAAAAAAAAAAAAAACAACAGAAATGAATGAGTATCACATACAGCTATTGCTGGAAAAGACGGTATTTTAAAATAAGGATCATTTGTTAAGACTTGCTGTAATAAGGTTGGCTGATGCATCTTCCATGACCTGAGAGTACCAACTGTGTGCTGGCTGTGGGTCTTGGCAGCCTTTCCAAGTAAAGGGAGATTATCTTATGCTTGGCTTTCTGGGAAGTCCTGCGTGTCCTACTGTTCTTTATTTTTTTTTTCCCATCAGATGTGCATAAATACTGTCCAGTGTCTCTCTCTGATGGAAATGCCACATTCTAAATTCTGACTTCGTTAAATATTTATTCAATTTGCCTGTGAAATTGTCTGTTGAACACTACTCTTGTAAACAGCTCAGATGGGAAGGCAGACAGCAATAATGGTAATGTCTGCCTTGTGTGTAGTACGATATTTGGAATTCTGTCTGCGTTCCCTGTGATCAGACCCATCACTTTGCTTTTATGTCTAAAAAATGCTGGTAAACTATAAAGAACGCCTACTTACAGGTCACCTGGTGTCTGCTGGCTGTTGAGGGTTTGGGGGGAAGCATTACATCCACAGAAGTGGTAAATGTGTCAGATTATGCGAGGTGATTTCCTTGATCAGCAGGAGTGCCATACACAGGGCACTTTACTGAGCATGTTCCATGTTGTTTCCTGACAGATGGCTCTAACCCTTATACCTTGAAGCTTTGCTTCTCTACTTCATCGCATTTATAGAGAAGAGGACTGCATGTTAAGAGCTACATTCACCTTGATTTGCAAGTTTGAAACTACACTTCGTTCACAAAGCTCTAAAGTGGTTGCTCTAATGTTGCCTTGTTTCAACTTAATTCTAATATCTTTTATCTTGTTTTATAATAAATGGATGTTCCTTCATAAAATACTAAACAGATTTTTTTTTCTTTTTGCCTCTAAGAAAATACATGTTGTAAGCTTACTACAAAGTCTGTCTTTCGTTAGTGTAGTATCTTCAGATCTCTAAAGAAACGCCAGTAGCGTGAACAAGGCAGCGTACCATTCAGACCTTAACAAGTCCATTGTTTTCTTCCAAAATTGAAATATATTTGCGTTTTCGATAAAGATTAGCAAGTATTTTTCCATTTGTAGTCTTAATTGGCAGATAGAACTGTTACATCAGAATTTTAAATGTAGAACTTGTTTTTCAGTATGTTAAGTGGTGAAGTATGTTGCAATTCTAAAAAGCTTGTATTTATAAAGCGCTTTAATCAGGTTAATGTTGCACATACTGAATTTTTAGTAGTGTAGACTTACTTGATTTAAAGTTCAGACAAAGCTAACATAGAATATTATTAATTGTACATGTGTATGGTGTGAATTCATACTTATTTATAGTGGTTTTGTTTTTTTAAAAAAAAAAACTATTTTCAGTTTGCATTAGCATGATGGCATCTATAGCTAGTCCCACCATAGGGGCCTTTTTAAAATTAAAATTGCAAGCTTGTATCAGTGTGTTCATCCTCATTTTCCATAACTTAAATTTAAATCTTGGTGTTTAACATATCTTTTTTTGATTTTTTTTTTAAGTAGTTATTATGACTTATTAAGTGGTAAAAGTTGGATATATGAGAACAGAAGACTATTCACAATAGAGATCAAGGTGGTGGAAAAAGTTAAAACAAAAAGCAAGCCCCACCATACCTGGATTGTTGATTTCCTTTACACTGGATTCTTACATCAATGTTTGCTTTTGTCTGATTATCTTACACTTTTGTTATGATGATGGAAGGATTCATAGGGTGAATAGACTTGACTTGCCTCTCACTTAAGCTGAGGTTGTCTCTGTGGGGTTCAGGTACTATAACCCTAATCACATGATGTGAAACTAGGGGGATGAGAGATCTTTCACTTTGGGGAAGATGATTTATATGTGTCCCAGTACTTCAGCACCTCAGTTCTCTTCTAGAATTGAAGTTGCATCTTGTTTGGGCCCAACCCCCAGAAGTAGGAATCCAAGTAGGAAGTCTGGGAGCCCTTGTCCCAGGCCTTGTGCTTGTTCCCCTTTCTGATTTTGCAGCAAAGTGTTTAGTGCCTCTTTTAGTTCCGCTCTTGGTGATTAAAATAGTTTCATCAGGTGTTTTCTTTTATCACACAAGTCTTTCATTCTGTCTTTATGGATTTTATCCGTATCCGTCCCTTATGCAAAATTATATTAATGCAGTATGCTTGTCCTTGAGAAAGTATGTTGCAGGATGTTTACAGACTGTGGGCATTGCACATGTTTTTAAATACAGACTAGATTTTCCCCGTTTGTAATTTCAAGGCAAATACATGTAATGACACTGGGGGAAATGTCAGCTGTTCTTCAGGTTTTCCCATCAACTATGATTCATTTTCATCCTGTCTGCCTCTATTTTATTCATGTTCCAGGTAATGAGTATTTCAGGAGTTCAAAGCAGGTTTCTAACACATCTAAACTGGGAACTGAAGGACTGCTACTCTTTGGCAACTCTTTCTGCATAAGGTTTGGAATAATACCGGCCGCTAGTCCGGAAGATGGCACACAGACTTGCGCTGTAGTGGCACTGCTGGTGCTCTTTCAGCCTTAGTGCTTTTCTCCCAGAAACTGCTTCCAGAGAACTCTAGCCTGGAAGGCGATGTGCCATAGCCAGCTACTTGCCAATAGTGCTGGGTACTAGTGTTCTGTGCTGCCTCGTGGTTTAATTGTGAAACGTCTCTCCCAGTCATTCATTTCTCTTCCATCACCTTGAATGTTCTGTGGAAACTAGTTTCTTCTGTCATAACTTGCATTGCTGTTTGTATTAATGTCGTTTCAGAAGTCAAGTGGTTTAAAGCTAAGCATTAAGAATAGTGTTATCTGTTGGTCCAGTTTGGGATGTAGGATGTGACCCTAAGAGCATTCAGGTTTGAAAAAGAAAAAAAAGCACTTTAATGTTTCCGTATCCTCAGTGGATCACAGCATTCAGTGCCTAAGATGCTCAGGTGAACAGCGTCTTTCCTGTGGCTGCTCAGATCAAGCCGAAAACAGACTAGTTCTTGGTGTATCTGAGAGGACGTGACACCAACTGGAAGTCCCTGTTTTGCAAAATGAGTAGCCTGCGCCATGCAGGGAAGAAAAGAATAGAGACTGAGAAATTGTTTAACCTTCTTCCTACATAAAAAATAATCATCCTCTTCATGTAAAAGTTGAGAACATGAAAAATTCCTTGTTGGTCTCTGGCTGTAAAAAGAAAATGTCATTTCCTGGGCCCACAAGGATAGATAGCTGTCCTCAGGGAGGAATGAGGTTGGTCTCCTCCTTCCGAAATCAAGGTCTGTGTTCGCCTGTAATCTTGCTCTTTAGAATAGAGCCAAAGCAGTGGGGCAGGTAAAGAGTTGCTCCGAGGGGAGTGACGTTTGTGTGTAATTTGGCAGCCTCCCACTTACTGTATTGGTTAGATTAAAATTAAAATACTAAGGTCTCTCAGTGCAGTTTTTTCTGTCCCTTTTGCATAAGCCATATATGCAAAATAGTGAACACTGCTATGCATGTTTCTTGCTTGCAAGCAGCTTGCATTCACGCTGTAATATATTCACGTCTGTTCCACTGTTTAAAAGAAAAAAAAGGTTATTTTTTCTAATTGTTCACCTTTCATTGGAAGTAAATGATACATTGAGGTGGAGATCTGTTCATCTTCTCTCACGATACTCTAATCTTTCTTTGTACTTATTTCCCCTTACATGCAAGAATTGGGAAGAGTTGCTTTTTGACTTTCTATACCACCACAGCAAGATGGATTGTATCGCTAGGGTGATGCAAGAAAAGATTGAAAAGGAACCATTCAGGAAACGTTCGGGTGTTTTACTTCATGAAAGGAATGATACAACTTAATGTGATGTTGCTAATCCTGTCTTTTAGTAGGGGATGTTTGGGGCAAGCTGGCTTGTAACTGGCTGAAACCCTCTATTGTAATTAAATGCAACTTGCTCCTTTTCCTGCTGTGTGTTTCCTTGTGAACAGAGCTTGAATTTGTTTGAATATTATGATGTCTTAGCAGGAGACATTCAGTCTCTTCTTTTAAATAATACATCGGAGTCTAAGAACACAAACACACTTGCTCATTTCTTTTTCCACTTCTCGGATGTGTTTAAATATGTTTTGGATTTTCTTGAGTCTTCTTTTGAAAATACCTTGTATTCTTACATCGATAGCTACTCGGGTATTTTTGGACACTCCAGCTTTTTATGTCTACCCAATCTGTTGGTTTATTCCCTTTTGGCAATTACAGAGGTGGTATTAAAAATAATCTCGTTTGCATTGGCATGGCCTTGTCTAGAAATAGTGTGCAAGAAGGCATGGGAAAATAAAACCTGGTTATGGGCTCCACTTTCTGTGAGGAGTTCTTGATGCAGAAAATATAATTCTTCTCATTATTGACCTTAAACTAGATGCAGCTGTGCTGAAGCTGAGAGCCTTCCGCCTTCACAGATCTGGAATCTCAAAGGTAACTTAGGAGTGTCCTGCTGTAAGATGTGCCTTGCAGTAATTACGTATTGCAGCTGTCGTGGTTGATGCTCTGACCAAACCCTGGCGTGGTGTCATAGAGGAGCTGAATCTGCCCTCTGTATATGGGGCTAAATGCAAAAATCTGTCAGCCTTAAATAAAACAGATCTTGATTTAGATCCCCTGGTAGTAACAGTCCCAAAGAAAGGAAAAAAATATCACTGCAGTCTGGTGCTCCACGGAGTGCTTCAGGTGTGGTGGTTCGCTGCCAATACCGTTCTATATTGTAGGTTGCATTGTTCCAAGACTGAGAAAGGCCTCACTGAATAAAAGCATGCTAGAAGTAAATTGTCTCACCTGGTTGGTTGTGGAATTCAAGGGTATGTGGACAATCCAGTCTAAGCAAAGGACAAGAGCTACTGTGAGACCCCTGGGAAGGAGGCACAAAGGAGCAAGGGGTGAGCACAGTTCACTGGACCTGCATTTGTCCTGGTTCGGGTGCTGGCAAGGATGAAAGGTTGGATGTTAAACTGCAGCCAGATGAAGTGGTTGGATGCGTCCAAAGGCCATCCTGTCTTAGAAGTGAGGTTATTTGCACTTCCTTCATTTCTTCTAGTTTAAGCCATTTTTTTCCTCTTAACTGTGAAGACCACATGTTTTAAACTAATCTACCCTCACCCAGCCCACCTCTGCTTCCATAATAAGTTGTCTGGGAGTCAACAGGACTGTGAAAAATGCTAATATTCACAAAGGAAGGCTGAGCTTGAGAAATTCTTGGTGTCATTCTTCATCTGTAAAACAAAGGATTTGCTTTCTTTTTTTTTCAGCTCACCTGTTTCACCCTAGACGTGCCAGGTCGCTAGTAAAATAATACCTTGTTCTCAGTTGCACCATTAAAACTGGCACTTGTGGAGAGGGGTGATCAGATGTGTTCACGTGGCAAGGTATTATTTCTAGCGTGCCATTCAGGTTCTTTGCTAAAGCTGGCAGGGGACAAAGTCCGAGATGAAGGTAAGCTGAAACAAATAGCTGCTCAGGAGTGGGGATGATGAGGGCCCCAAGTCCGGCGGCTGATTTGTAAAAAGTAAAGAGCTTCCATTCCTAGACAGTTGTATAATCAAGTTAATGGAACAGAAAAATTGGGGGGTTTTTAAGTCTCCTAATGCATAATACTCTTTCCCCATTAAAAATAAAAGGTTTCTTTCTCCATGGACTGTGATTCCCACAGGATGTGGAGGAACCTAGCATAGCCGGATTAGTAGTGCTTTGGCTGTGTTCCTCTAAGGGAAATAACTTCAGTCCCTTTTCTTGCGTTTAAAAAGCCTTGGTGTCTGTCCTATGCCAAGCCTTCCTGTGCTGGCCTTTCACTGCCAGCTCCCTGAGCTGGAGCCATGCATTAATTTAGATCGGTTCTCTGCTCTTCCTTTTGAATGTCGCAGCTGCTGATGTGAGGTCTTAATTTCTGGCACGATTTATTTAACTTTTTCCTTCTCTGGTGTTCGTAGAGCAGCTGCAGCCTGAATGGGCCTTCGCAAGGGAATGAGTACCGCAGAAATGCGACAGGGAGCCAGCAGCTATGTGGTGGTACGTTTAAAAAAAAGCAAGATAATTAACCCTCTTTTCCAAAGCATCCAGGAATATAAATTGGTCCTGGCAGGGGCCATAGAGCAGGATTCAGAACATAACACTACAGTGGGTTTGTAGCATGGGGGATGGCAGAGGTTAGCAGTTGCTGCGGAGTACAAGATGTAATTATTTAATTTCGTGTAAGCCATTACCTGTTTATTTTCTCCTGCCACAGTTTCCTCTTTCCATTAGTGAGCTCATCCTTCTTTAACCTAGTAAGAAAATTAGGTTGCAAATATTTGTGCTCCGTTCAAATTGAAGTGGGTAGCAATCAATTAAGCCCCTAGAAGTTATTAGTTGGGGTGCTTGCTTACTAAAATTCCTCTCTATGGCACTAATTTTCTCTCCCATAGGCTTTTAAACCAGCAGGCTTTGGATGTTTTAGGAAGCACAAGTCATGTTAGTTGATGATTTCCCTATAATCTAAGTGTAAACTTCTGGCCTTTTTAAATTTACAGCCCTGATGGCAGGGATTTGAATGTAATATAGATTATGCTTCTATTTTCTCTTCTGTTAACCACAGCACTGAAACTGCTAAATCAGATTAAATCAGCGAGCTCCAGATAAGCGCCCTCACCAGAGGCTTCAGGAGACTGAGAAGCAGCCTGGTCAGACACTGACCTGCGTAATCGGTCTTGAAGTTACTGCGTAGCTGCTGTCTGAAACACGGTCACCTGAAAGTTCACTAGTTTAAGGCAGGAATCCCACTCACTGAGCTTTCACTTCTCACTTACCTCTTCTTTTGGGAGGGGCTTTTAAAGTTAAAAACAAGTAGAGTTCTGAGGATATAGCTCAAACCAGAATATTTTAGTCATACTTAAGTGTGTTCATCTTGCCCAATAATTCTGTGCAGGTTTTTCATCTCTTTGGTGCTAAAGTTGTCTGCCTTTTTAAAGACCTTTGCTGTGCCTCTAATGCTTCCTTTTTGTGTGTGTGTGGGGGGGGGGGTGTTTCCTTAATATGAAGCAATAGGAACTAATGACAGGATTTAGGCTAGGACTGTGCTATTGATTTATTTCAAAGCATTTCAGGATAACATACTCTCTAGTCTTGCTTTTATCAGCTACAGCTTTTATCTAATAATAATGAAAACCTACCCTAACACTTGAAACGAGGAGTTCCCCTCCATGAAGACAAATGAGGTAATAATACTTCCCCGTGTCTTTTGGGATATGGACCCCAAGTTCACAGTTAAGTGTGACCCCATGGCTTTTCTAGCATAGGCCAGAACAAACTATTTATGCTCGGGTGTTGCATTCACCTGCCCCGGCCCTTACCTCCAACATCGGTATCCTTGATGACCATGTCATTAAAAATAAAGGGATCTCTTCCTTTTTATCTCCCAAAGCTTTCAAGCAAAGACTTTCATCTGTCGTTGCTTTCTGCATATTCTGAAGCTTCTTGGGAAATACAGCAGGCATATTCGGGTACGCAGGGACAGTAAAAGCTAACCTGATTCTTTTAGACTGGCAGAGAGTGAGCAGTGGCCCTGGTCCTGAGACCACCAGCACAACCTCCATTTCTCACTGCGGAAAACAGACTGAGCTTTCCAGGAACTCTCCCTTGCAGACCTTTCTAGTGAGCATCCCAGTAAGGATAAACCTTTCACACTGAGCAGAGAGCAGGAACCGTGATGGCTTGACTTCGTCTCTGGTATACGGCTGGGGTCAGGCTCTGTCTTCCAAGAGGACAGTTGCTGCTTGCTTGTAGCACTCTGCTATCACAACAGCCTTGGTGGGAGATGTATTACTGACACACTGCTCACAGCTGACCAATATTCGTGAGGGTCTAGTCTGTAAACTGCTTTAGAAGCAGTCACTAACCAGGCAAAGCTGCTTCTAAGCCAGTTTGCAAGCACTTGGGCTACTTCTCCTCAGGTGCTCATGTTTCCCATTTCCCCAGTTGTAGTGTGGCTGCCTGTACCCCTGTATTGGCTGGGTTCCTGTTAAACACCATGAAGATCAGCGTTTCCAACACTGTCGGACTCTTCCATGCCTGCTTTGAGTCATGTGCAAGGGTTGGGCTGAGGCCTGCCAGCCAGATGGTTAGCGTGTGAGCCATAAAGGGCGCAGCAAAGCCCTAACAACAAACGGCCCAGAGCTCCTAGTTGCACCAGTAGCACAGGAACTTGTCCACGCCTGTCCTTGCAGCTCTGCGAGGAGTGTATTTAACAAAACACCACCACTAACCCTGAGCTAGCTTTGTAGCTGGGCCTGTGCAACGCCGACACCAAGCTGATAACAAATGTGTTTGCTTTGTGTCCCTTCCAAGGGCAGAGCAAGTTTCGCTGCTGAGTTCTATGGAAATGGTGGGTTTCCAAGAGGCTGATACTGCATCCACCTGGGAACCACTGCTCTTATCTGCCCTGCTAGCAGGGAGCTGACCAGGAGAAATGCCGTCGTGCCTCTGGCTCCTGGTTGTGCCAGCAGTCAGCGCTCAACAGCCACACAAGTCTGTGCTGTTGGAAAGGAGAGAAGATTTTGGAGCAAAGCCAGCTGGGTTTTGATCAGATGGGTGGCTGGAGCGCTGACTGCTCTAAAATTGAATTATTTTTTTTTTTTTTAGTCAGCTTTGGGCTCTTCTGGCTTGAAAACAGGAGTCCCAAGGTCTTTGGCGTCCCTCTAGTTTTCCTGCCAGTTCTCCCTGGTTTGCTAGCGAAGGAACAGCTCGCCCCTTCAGCACGCCTGTGCAGCTTGCTGGACCTTCACGAGTGCGCTGGTCCTCACAGGTGCAGCCAGGCTGCTCGCCCTCCTGGCAGTACAATTATCTGGGGTCAGGGAGGCCCAGGGCACCTCAGGGAATGCTACTGGACTGGTCGTGCTGGTGTGGGGAGCAGGCGCAGCCTGAACCTGTCCCTGCATGGGCTGTGTGGGCGAGGATTTGCTGATTTCTACCAGGATCCTGGTAAAAGTGAGTAAGGGAGGGCAGTGAAGGACAAGGGGCTGTTGCCACAATGACATTTTGTGGCTACTTCTCTACGGGCCTCTCATTATGGACTTGTGCCTCTCATCCCTCTCCTGGCTGCTTTCAGGGCCTCTAGGTCTACCTACAAATAAATGATACCATATTTAATGAAATATGAAAATGGCTTTCAATGTATAGTTCTGGATTCCCTGTGTGCTAGGCACAGCCCAGCTCATGCCATCCACATGACTGGAAGTTGTTTCTGAATTACATACGCACGTACGGCATCTTCTCAGCCTCCTTTGCCTGAGGAATTGCAAATAAAATGCCTCTTTCAGGTCTGGCAATCTTTGTGCCAATCTTGACGTGAGATTTAAACTCAACACCTCCATCAAATGCACTTCTGGAGCGTGTGGCCAGGAGGATTAGGAAGGAAAGCTCCCGTTCTTGTGTCTCTGGGTCTACAGACCAGGCCTCGGGGTCTCTGCTGCCTTTTGGAGGGCAGCAGGGCAGGGCCCTGCCCTGCTGGCAGGGGACAGCAGGTGGCAGCAAGGAATTCGGGTCCTTTTGCTCCCAGTTCAGTGCCAGGGAACGTGCACCCACCTCTCCCCAGCGCTTCAGCTGTGGGCTGGGGTCTGCAGCCGAAGGCTGGTGGCTGGGCTGGGGATGGTAACACCTTACACAAGCCCTGCCTGGGGTAGCTTTTACGCTGCCTTTGCTTTGTGCTCGTAGGCTGCTCAAGGTCACAGGATGCTCTTCTGTAGTACTGTGCTGTATCACCACAGGGATGTACGAAGCTCGACGTGTGCAGAAACCCCCAGCTGCTTGAGTCAGGACTCTGTTATTTGCCAGGACAGCCACTCCGGCTCGTGCGGGGCAGTTTGCCGAGACATCTGTGAGCGAAGAGAGAGACTGCAGGAGTGTGCCAAGGGCAGCAAGCCCACGCATTGCTGATCACGGCTACACTTTGGGAGAGCGTGGTGTGTACGGTTGTTCCTGCAGAAACCCATCCTCACCCTGGGAATCCTCTCTGGGTTATCCAGAAACATCCGCGTTGGAAAACTCGATGTCTGAATCTGTGCTGCTGCCTTGCCAGCTCTGGAGCATGAGCTAAGACGTCTCCGCAACCCCTCTCCTAAAAAGCAGCATTGCAAAAGAGCTCTGCCAGATAACCCAGAAACCTGGATTTGATTCCACTTGTGTAAGCAATTTAATCTACCAGGCGAGGGAGGATATTTCATCCCCTTTCCTTGAGGGAGCTGATAGGCTTCCAGACTCGTGCAAATGCCCTTGATGCTTCAGTGAAAGTGGCTAAACATCAGCCTGCCTTAGGAAAAACAAATGCAAGACAAATGGGCTCGCTTCCACGGGGGGACAGAATGGAAAAAGACCCAGTGACCAGATGCAATGGCGTGGGGCCTCAGAATAGTATTTGTTAAATAAATGCAAAGAGGTTCAGCGAGGAGGCATTAGACTGCCTCATCTCGACGGGCTGTAGAAGGGAGAAGCTGGCGAGGGAGGAATGTGAACACTGGTGGAGGCTGCCTTGGGTCACAGCAGGAGCCTGGCCAAGGCTTGGTCTCAGCTGCTGTTTGCTGTTGAGCTCTGGCCCCTTCCCTGGCTTCCTTTGTGCTGCCTTCGCTCCTGGCAAAGACCAGGGCCAGCTGCGACGTTGGAGCCAGGTAGCGTATGGCCAAAAGAAAACAATTGGGTGTGGTGTAACCCACGTTAGTTATTTTGGGAAGGTGTCTGCCTTCTTTTTGGTTTCTGTCCTCATTAAAGGTAACAGAAACTGGCTTCTGACAGCTTTCAGAAGGTGAATGGTGTTAGTCACCCAGCAACGATGTAACGTGGTGAAGACTTGAGCACCTTGGTCTGGTTGTGCCAACGCCCTCCCTGCCTTCAGCCTGGTCTCTCCCCTGCTCTCCTTTCCTTCTGGATTTGCTTTATTTGGTGTTTTATTCTGTTTTTCTTTTGCCCGTGCTCCTTCCTTGCAGGCCAGGGCACGTGCTCCTTAAGAGGCAGCCCCAGCCCAGAGGTCTTTCACAGTGCTTAACCTTGGCCATGGATTTTGTAACTCCTGGGGGAGGGAAGCTCAGTTTGGCATTTCTAGCACAGTCCTCTGCTTCCAGGCTCTGCAGTGCCTCTTGCACAAGCTGCCCTGGTGCTTTGGAGCTGCCTTGGTGAGGACAGGAGTGAGCAGAAAGGGGAAGGGAAGCTGCCAGCAGCCCTGTCCCCAGGGGGTCAGGCCAGGCGCTGAGCACGGTGACATTTGTCCTGCTGGCTGGGGTGAGGCACAGGTCCTGCACCTTCCCTGTGCCAGGACCCCTCCGACGACTGTGACTTGCTGAACCTTCTCACCACGCAAAGCACCAGGCATGCACACGAAGCTTTTAAGATCCGAGGACCAGCCCCAAAGCAGTTCCCTGCGGCCTGTAAATGAAACAAAGCAGCTCTGCAAAGTCAAACCCCTCCTAGCAAGGCACTGCTGCTTCCTCCAGCTGAGATTTAACCCAAGGGGAGAGGGCAGTTTGGCTTTGAAACAGCCAAAATGCTTTCTGGGTTAAAGAACCACCACACTTCTCTGAAAGCACGGATGGTTTGTGCTGCCGACCTCTAAGGCATCTCCTAGAGCTGACAGGCACAGACCTCAGGCTCGGCAGTGCAGTGCCCTGCTCCTCAGAGAGCATTGTACCTTTTAGGCCCCTTGATTAATGGTTGGACTTAATTACATTGCAGCAGCTGGCTCCCTTGCCCAGCTGTGGAAAGAGTCATGGATTTTACGTAACAGATTTTGCCTTTTGAACCTTTTTTTTAAAATTATTTTTAAAATTTTTGTTTTGCTGTAAATTGCAACCTCGAGCTCAGGCTGCTGCAAACCCCTCTGCGGGCTGCATCCCTGAGCAGGCACACCTTTGGAGGTTGTACAGACAGTGTTTGATCTAAGTTGGCGTGTATGGCTGAAGGCAGGAGGCTGTTTTCAGCTCGGTTGGTGTACGTTTGCCACCTGCTCTATCGTGTACTGCTGGCAGTGCTGGTGGAAAGGGGCCCGTTGACGTCTCTCATCCAGCCCACCTTTAGAGCAGGAGTGTTGCCAGGGCTGGGGCAGAACAGCGGGGGCTTTGGGGAGCTAGGGCTTGAAAATGTTGAGGATGGAGACCCCTCCTCGCTGGGCATCTGTCCCAGGGCTGCGCCTCCCTTCTGGGGAAGTTTTCCTAATGCCCTGCCTGAACCAGCCAGGCTGCAATCTCTGCCTGCCACCTCATGTTATACTGTCGTGAACTCTAGAGAAGACTGGCTCCGTCCTCCCTATACCTGCCTCCCAAAGAACCACGGGCTCTTGCTAAACCCTCCCAAGCCCCTCTCCTTCCACTAGCAGCCAGACATCTTCACGGCTCCCTGCAGGCGGTGACTCCTGGCCTGGTGGCCCTGGTGGCTTCTCTCCATCCACCCGGCTGCTGCACACTCATCCTGCGGGGAGCTGCCCGCAGACACCGAGAGCTGGCACAGGCTGAAGCCGAGCTCAGAAACAAGCTCCTTGTTGCATCTGTTCAAATAAGGCTTTAGAAGAACCTGGTTTTCATTGATTGCAGGATGAGGTGGGTCTAAACCAGCAGTCTCCACCCCTGGGCCTGTGGTGGGGTGTTAAGTTCCCTCCTCTCCTCCTTCCTGTGCATCTGGGGTGTGCCAGGCAGCCCAGAGCCAGCCGGTCCCCCCCGATCATCTGAGGGACGGTGTCAGATGCCCAAGGCTGCTCCCCCCGAGGTCTGAAAGATTAGACTGGAAGTTTTCCGGGTGGGAGATGTCCCAGGGCTGAGGTCAGGGACAGAAATGTAACGTCTGTTATACAATCCGCTGTTAAATAATCGGCCGGGGCCGCTGTGCCTGCCAGGTGGCTGCAGCTGGCGGTGGAGCTGCCTGGAAAACAGGCTGTGCTTTGCAGGACTGCCGTACCCCGGGCAAGAAGCAGGAGAAGCAGTTACATGCTTTGGGGCATCCCATGCTTGGGCCGTCCTAGCTGCTGCCCTGGGGTTTCCTATTGCCAGGTGCTTTTTGGTGAGGGATGCGCCAAGCTCACAATGACACGACCTATTTGCAAACCCAGCACCGTGATGTTTGCAGCAAGGAGCTGCTCTCTGCATCTCACAAAGCTGTGGTGAAGCAAAAGCTGGGGCTGGGGCCACCCGACACACACCTCTCTGGGTGGGGATGAGCCCCTCCATGCAGTGCTTACCAGCACACGCGGGCTGGGTCACCATCACACTCTCAAGTCGCCAATTTTGGGCGCTGCAGCCCACCTAGGACCGGGTAACAGCCCTGTGCCAATGATTTCAAAGATGCTGCAGAACAAAGCAGCTGAAAAAGGCACGTGGAGGACACCGGGAACCCTGTAGGAAGGGCTAGGGATGATCCGTGTTGGCCGCAAGCAAGTGGTGTCTCGAGGGAGCTGTGACGATTTGTTCTAGGAAATGGAGGCCAAGTCCAGGGAGAGGCCGGGCGGGTGGCACAGGGAAAGCTCCCAGAGCAAAGCCGGGGAGTGGCCGTGCCGTGCTGTGAGCCTTGCTGCCTCAAGGTTGCCTTCCTCAAGCACGCATTTACAGCTAGTTAGCCTGTTTTTGCTGGGTATTTTCTTCCTAATAAGGGTATTCGGCAGGTGGCCGTGCTCCCCTGAGGGTGAGGGAGAGTAGCTCAACACGAGAGCAACAAACTGGCGCAGGGCAGGGTGAGTTCTTGTTTTGAGCTTGGAGGTTAGATGGGAAATAGAGACAGTGGGATGACTGGACAGCATGAAGGAAGCTCGAGTTATCCCTCACTTATGTTGTGCCCCCAAATCCTGCACTGACAGGCACAGAACAGTGTCGGGGTGGTGCAGGAACGACACTCACAAAGTAGATGGGAGTCACGGGCCGGGTTCCCTGCGGTCCCTTCTGCTCCATCCCGGAGGCTGCCGTGGGGCAGATCACTCGTGCCACACTCACAGCTCACCTGCCCCGACGGCAGGCTGCTCTGCTTTTCCTTTACGGTGCGCTGCTCACCGCCCGAGTGCTGCAAAGCTGCGGCACGTTGCGTGCTCGTCTGTCTCTGCTGGCAGGTTCTTCGGTGCCCGGTTTCGCGTGATCCAGGGAGGCGTTCTGGCTTAACGCGGCTATTTTGCTGTTTAATCCTGCTTGCTTTTCTTTTAACACCTTTCCAAACGTTTTAAGCTATCCTTTGTGGTGCTCATCCACTGTCTAAGCTGAGATCAAATGATTGTAACTTAATCCTGGGATCTCCAATGAATTTGAGTTTGGGCAGCTAACCCTCTACTACAGCCAGGCTGCATTTACCAGGGGTGGGGAGAATCAGGTAAGGAGTAAAATGCTTTATCTCCACATTTCTCTTTCTCCCAAACTAACATTCCTTATCTGCTCACAATAGATGACATCCCCCTGGCTATTATTTCCAAATCTTCCTGTTTTTTTTTTTTTTTTTTTTTTTTTTTTTTTTTTTTTTTCCTGTGATAAGCCATCGGAGCCTTCTTTTGTCAAACTACCTCAATGTGATGAAAGCCGCTGTCATACTGGCCTTTTGTGACTGACCTGGTGCACAGAGCGAGGATAGTGCCTGAGTCCATTTTACTTCTGGAAAAGTTGTCTTCCTGGAGGTCCCAGACACCCTCTCAACGAGCAGTTCCCGGCAACAAAAACTTGCACTGTGCTCTTCTGCGAGGACATGTGCACTTTGGTGGTGTTGGAGCAGGACTGGGGCCTGCAGGTACCAGCCCCTGTGACCGTGCCTTGCCGGTGCTCTGCCCTCCCCACTCTCTCCTGTGTTACAGAGAAGTTTTGGGGCAGGACAACCTCTGTGTCAGACTGGCATAAAGCCAAAGGCAACAGGACCTTGCTCTCACCCCATCCGCTGGGTACTGCTAAAACTCGACTGCCCGTTTCATTCCAGTTTCCCATGGCCATGGTGCATGCCCCCTGCTCAGGTACATTGAAATGGGCTTGGAGAAAGACTAAGCTCCATTTTTCTGGAGCGTAATCTAGTTTTAACAAAGAGTACATTCAATCTAATTAAATTCACACATTAATCCAAGCAGATTTAAGCAGCACACTGTGCTTTGTGTCCTAGGCTTGGCCTAGGTTGGCCTGAACGTGGAAATGCAGATGGCAGAGCTGGGCTGGTGCTTCACGTCTAGACTCAGCCCTGGGCTTTGATTTGATGCCAGAAGTTGAATGCAGGCAGTTTCATTGCTGTGTTAAGGATCGTGCCCCAGACCCAAGCCTGGCTCAGAGCAGAACACGGGAGCCAGCCCTTTCCTCTCCTAAGCCCACGGTGCTGGCGGAAGAAGCTCTGATCCCCAGAGACCCAGGCCCTGCCACCACGGGGTGTCAAACCAGCTCCTGCAGATGAGTCTTTGAAGCTTGGGCTTTGCTACCTGTGTCCTTGGTGAGGCAGCCCACGATAGCCCAAATCTCCCGCTCGGGGGGAGAAGCCAAGCGGGGCAGGGTGGGCTATGGCTGAGCTGCACCTCAGCTTTTTTTGTGCCGTGGGAACTCACAGCTGAACCCCTTTTTTTAAGCAAAACTCATCTCTCCCGCAACTAGTCTGGGCCTGCACTGGAAGAAACCATGTGAAACCCTGGGAATGAACCACCCGCCTCCTTGTGGGACCTGTAAATCTCGCCCAGCAGAGCCCCAGTCACGTAGCTGTGAAGGATGCAAATAAACTCTGCAGTGTATTTAGCACCCTTTGTACACCGGGGAAATCACATTCAGCCCTGCAAACAACCGGGAGCCAGGGCTCAATGCAAAATACCCTCCCCAGGTGTAAAGCTGCACCGTTTTACTCAAATCAGTACAACCCAGTGATGCTTGGCCCTGGAGAGGAGGAGTTAGCTTGAGATGTGAAAGATCAGGTAAGCTCCAAGGGCAGCACACCAAGCAGTCAGTCTCACTGCACTACATTAAATAATAAAATGTCTACTCAGCATTTTTGCCAAACGAGACCCTAAATTGATGCTGATGCTCCTGTGATGGTGGAGTACTTTCATCCCAAATTGGCTCTGGTAATGTAACCTTTTTATGCTGAAAAAGCACCAGCAGCGTGGACTGAAGCGTGGTATCACCCATCACGTAGGAACCACCAGGCTCTCCTTTTCTTGAGCCAAGTGCCTCGCTGTTTGTATCAGCAGAGCAGAACAGCTCCGTGCCCTGGAGGGAGGCCCTACTGGTTCAGTGATTATTTCTCTTTGATGGGCATTGCAGTGACAGCTGGAGCAATTCCTCTTTTTCTAGGACAAGAGGGTTGGGAGCTAGAGTCCGGGCATGTGGATAAGTCTTTGTGGTGGCTTTGCTGGACCAAGGAGCCACTGGAAAAAGGGACCTGAACCCCTAGGTACATAGAAAGGTCCAGGATAGGTGAAAAAAAAGCAGTTTAAAACTTCTGTGGAAAAACATTTCACCATGATGGCATTTGACGAGTGTGTGCACACTCCCCTCTTCCAGGCTGGCGTCACTGACCTGCACACAGGTAGGTCACAAACCTGCAGGCAGACACAGCCTCTGGGCACAGGCAGAGACCTCTCCCTTGGCAGTGGGCAGCCCGGGGGGTTGCAGGTGTGTTAGCGCTCTGTTAGCAGCGCTGCATCCTCTGTAAGAGTCAGCATCGAGCCCAGGCTTTGGAGGTGGCTGCATCTCATTATGCTCTTGCATAACAGTGAGAAGGAGATTGCACCATGTTTACACAGAGCCAAATGATAGGAGTTAGTCTGAGTAAATGTTTGCACATGAAAGCTTCAGCTGGTTAGAGATCTTCATTTCCAGCAGCAGAAGTAAACCACTTAGTTATTCAGTCCTCTGAAAACTTCAATCACCCTGATAAGGGAAGACGAGGCAGGGCAGAGGAGGAGACTTCCTCTCCATTTGCACCTGCAGGATTGCCACCACCCCAGAGAAGGGAGCAGAGGCTCCCTAAGCACTACCACGGTGCAGAGCGTTGCTCTGGAGCCTGCCCACTGCCCTTCCCTTGGCTGTGCCACAGCCCCTTGATTTAAACCCCTTTAATCCTGGGGAGATTGTGCAACGACTCTTTCAGGCTGAGAATGGATTACGCCCCGCTTCTAAGGTGTTTGGCACTCGGGCTGCAATCCCAGTTTTGTGTTGGGGGGGCCAGTAAACTGGCCCAGCCCCTCATGCGAAAGCACCTGCAGGCAATTCCTGCAGCTGGTGCCTAGCAACACGCTCTGAGCTGCTCTGACAACAGCTAAAATTCAACACTATTTCATCCTTCCTCCCCAGAGGAGCAGCTCTTGAGTCATCACCGGGGGAGATGGGACGTGTCTCCCACTCAGCTTGCTATAAATGAGTGGTATGCGAGGGGCTGCTCTGTGTCTCTTGAGCACATGTGCTGCTGCCAGCTAAAACGGTGTCTCCTTTAAGCATGCAGGACAGCTGCGGGTTCAGGAGATTTGGTAAATGTTTTTTTTCCTCCTCTTCCCAACTCTCGTTCTGTTCCCAACAGCCTCTCTGCTTCCTCAGAGCTCTCTGTAGGTAAGCTGCTTTGCCCAGGTAAGGGTGGTGTCCTGTATTTCCACGCTCATGCAGAGTTGAAGGTATCCAACCCGGTATGGATATGTGCTGAGCCCTACCTTGGCTTTGCCTGGGCAAACCTTAAGTCATGTGCTTGCTATGCACCACAGCAAACACACACGTAGCTACAAGCTCAGGGCTGTGCTGAGCACTCTCTGGTGATGTGAGAAGCTTGAGATCACCTGTGTGATGTATGCAGGCACCCCTGAATCTGATAGAGGCACTTGTGGGGAGCGGTGAACATCAGTGAGGGAAAAAAGCACAGGAAACCAAGCTTGTTTGTGGGGCTGTGGTCCTCACAGAGGTGGTGAAGCAAATGCCAGCCAGCTTGGGCAGGACTCAGCAGAGTGTTTCTGCATGTGGTCAGGGAGCAAGGTTTGCTACAGTCTTCTGTAGCCTGGGTGATTCTCAGTGGCAAAAGCAAAATGAGAGGCCTTGTGTTGTTTGTCCTAGCTCTGAGGGGCTTGCATTTGGCTCTGTGAGCAAGCCTGAGAGTGAGGTGGATTTCTCAATGGGAGACTGTTAGGAAATCTCAGGCTTGGCTGAGTGACGTGGCTGCCTCAGCGGTGTCTGGTCGAGCAGTAGCTCACCCCTGGCTGCTCCCAAAGCTAGCCCCAGAGATGTTTTATTGCTGAGGACAGGGGGGTTTGCCAGAAGAACTACCTTTATCTCACTGCTGGCTGTTCTCAGCTTTGCCTGCAGCCCTGCACAGCCTGGAGGAAAGACCGAGACTGGCCCTGTTGTTTGTTTGGATTCTACAGCCCTGAACAGATGAGGAGAGACACTGGTAAGTGCAGTACCTCTGGTAGAGGCCTCTCCAGCTCATCCCAGGACCTGCAGCCCTTCAGGATGGGAGACTGCTCTGTTCCCCAGCCCTGGTGTGGTATTCAGTGTGACTCAGGTGGGTGTTGGGCTCGCTGATTTGTCATCCTGTAGGTCACCTTAAACAAACCCAGCAGCATCTCAAAAGTTAGAGACAGGGATAGAGAAGCAGTTTACACAGAAAAGTGTGAAAAAAATCTGAGTCTGATCCAGTATTTTTTTATTTTTTTATTTTTTTTTAGTATCAAGTCAGTGTTTGGCTTAAGCAGTTCTAACACCAACTCTTTGCTAGTCTGCCTCAGAGGACAGTGGCAAGCAGCTGGGAGGGTAGTGGAGATGGGGACCTCCACAGCCAGGAGTTAACATTTTGGGGGCAAAATCCTCAGCTCAGAGAACATCTCCTTTCTTCACGTGAACAGGACAGAATTAAGTTTGAGCCTTCTGACCTCTAAGTTCTTGACTTCTGTTCTCACATTACAGCAGCAGCAAATCCTACTGCATGGGGTAGAAATCTATCCATCTGTACACGCAGTATTTCAAACACTTATCTGCGTAAACTGTTCCAGACTTGATCAGAAATAAGGTTGTTTACTAGCAACAGAACTGGGAAATTTCTTTAGTGTTGTTTTCTTCCCAGCTCTTTATTTTCCATACTGAGCTACTGAATCTTTACTCCATTATCGTTACCAGGGTTTCTGGCTTTCAATGTGTTTTTACCTCAAGGTATTTCCATTGCCTGATCTCCTATATATGCCTGAAATATTCCTGAATCCCTCCTTTCCTAAATTCCTAAAATCATGAAAGTAGAGCATGTGCTAGGTCCTTTCTGATGTCAAGGAAAGCTTTCTTGTTGACTTGGGATGAGGTTAGAAGGACAGGCAGTGAGGCGCTCACTTTCCATTGCGAGCTGCCACAAATAAGCAGGGGTATTAAACTGCAAGAGGCCAATGACAACGTTTTTCTCTGCTCTTCTGTACAAAGGGGTGGCATTCTGCTGTTGTTGATGTTGACTTAAGTCTAGTGCAGTAAAATTCTTCTTGACGGTTTTACAGTATTGTATATTGTACTATTACAAGTGGACTAAGTGAATGGGTGTTAGTTTGGACACTGTATTGTCCTGCAGTTATCTGCTGTGGTTATGCTGGCTCTTTTGGGTGTTAAGGTCCTTCAGGCAGGGACTGTCACCAAATGGGATGGATCCCAACGTGATGAAGTCCCAGTGCCCTACCAAAAGAGGGATTTGAAGGTGAAGAATTGTGGGGCCACAACAGAGAGTGTGTTGGTTTTTGATCTGACTATTCCTTCCACGTCCATTTAGGCCAAACTAATTAAAACTTGTTTGCTGTCACTCGGGAGCTGTGTCTCAGGACTAAGGTGGTTTAACTCAGGACCCTTCACTTGGCTGCGGCGAGCCAGCTTTCTGCAACGCTGCTCCCACCAGCCAAAGAAGCCACGGCGTGGAGGTCACTCAGACCGAGCAGGAGTGCTCGGATCTTTAATAACAAGCCCGACACCCTTCCGTAGGGCTTTAAAGGCTGCTGCGGCACAGCCTGAGGGGACAGCAAGGATGGGGGACTTCATGGCGGCCCCCTCACAGCAGCGGGCGGCGCGCACCGCGCATGCGCCCCCCCAACCGGCGGTGCGGGCGCTAGGACCCGGCGTGCCCGCGCCTTGAGCGCGCCGCCGGCGGCCGCGCGAGGTCTCGGCGGCGGAGCTCTGACGTCACGGCGAGTTAATTTTAAACCCGCACAAGATGGCGGCCAGGGACGCGGCGCGGCGCAGGGGTCCGGCCCGCCAACGGCCCGAGCCGGCAGGTAACGCGGCCCCCCCGCGGCGCCCCCGCCGCCCTGAGGGGAGCCCGGTAACGGCACCGAGCCGCCCTCGCGGTTCCCGGTGGCGAGGCGAGGCGCGGGGCCGCGTCCCGGTCCCGTCGGCGGGGGGAGGCCCCGGGTTTTCTCCGCTCCCCCCCTCCTCAAAATGGCGGGGGCGGCGGCGGGAGGGGGGCTCCGCGCTCCTCCGGGGTCCTGCGGGCCTCTCGGCGCTTACCGGCGGCCGGTGACCTCGTTCGGTGCTGCTGAGGGAGCCGGGGCAGGCCCCGGGGAGCTGCTTTCCGCCGGGCCGCCTCCCTGGGTGCGGGGAAGGAGGCGGCGGGGAGGCTCCCCGCGGGGCTGGCACGGTGCTGGGGCCGGGAATGCGGCGTCCTGGGGCGGGGGGACGGCCTCGGGCGTGCTGGAGTTTGCACAGTGCCTCTGTGCAAGTTCGTTTCTTCAGGATATCCTCCCAGCATAACTTTAAACGTTTCAGATTTATAACTATACGTGCACCTTTGTACAAGTTCGTTTCTCCAGGCTATCCTACCAGCAGAGCTCAAAAGCTTCGTCTTTACGACTATACCCACCGTACTTCCATTTTGAGAGGGACCCAGGGCTTGCAGAGAGGCTACCGGACTAAACACCAATCCGAATTGCGTCAGGTTTTAGTGCTGCACTGTTTTCACATCGCTCTACAACTCTCAGTTTGTTAGTTTGGGTGAACGTGGTTAAACAGAAGCTAGCAGGTGCCATGTGGTGTTGTTGGTTTGAATTGCTTCATCTGCCAGCCAGCTAGAAACGGGGAAGTCTAACAGCGCTGTGAACTGGCAGGTGTGGAGCAGATACTCTGCTTTCTTATGGGGAGGAAAAGGCAAAAACTCCTGAGCATGTGGAAATGGCTGGGTATATTTGGCACTGCTACAATTTCAATGACTTAAAACGGTCCAGAGATTGAGGATATAATAATGCTTGAGCATTGGTTTCTTTTTCTTCACTGCTGAGTACTGCTGAGTTTTCTTTGGTGGTTCTCTGGTCTCAGCAGTACGTGGCTTAATAATCTTAGATAAAGTGTTAAATTATTGCTTAACTTTCTCAGGGTCAGAGTAAGCTCCAGCACACCTGTAATAAACGGCCTTTAAGGTAGCTATGTCACCACTAGTGATGGAAACAAGAGCATGTCACTATTAAGTTGCTTAGGTATTTTAGGCATGGAACAGCTTAATTGACAGGGTCTGCCTGTACGGCTCTGGGTGATCTGTGCTTGCCTGCAGAAGAACTTTCTGTATAATAAAATAAAGAAGTCTGGTAGACTGGAATAGCTGCAAGAAAAGGAACGTAACAGGAGGGGCTTATAACTTCTCTTGTACCATTACCAAGTGTTGCTTAACAGCTGTTCTGTTCCAGCTTACAGTAAAGTCACTAATGATGTTATAATCCCTCCTTAAATAATAGCCACAGCTCTCTGGTGTTTCAACTGGAAATCTGTTTGAAAGCAGGGAGAGGGGTTGCGGAAGGCTGGATTCTTCCCTTTTCATGTTCCCTTGCTGGCAACTTGAAGACGCTTCTAAAGTAGTTCAAGTAAAACTGTTCTGTGCTGGAACTACCCTGAAAGCATTCCTTTAAATACGGTGCCTCCTTGTTCAGGAGGCCAGGCTGCTCTTGGTTGTGTCAGGTGGGCTGGAGTGGGTGAGCCAGATTTTGTAGGGGGGCTGATACTTCTCAGGTACTGCGTGGTGACTGTGGTGCCTGTGTTTCAGTTAAATATCTGTGATTAACATTTGCTTACTGACTAGACTAATGAAGTACTACTGACTGGAGCAAGATACGGTGATACAGGAGTGTCTGTTCTCTCCCTGTGTCCTAATAAGAATAGGAACACCACCTCGAGCTGGCTAGACTGTGGATTAATGCAGGTGTGTTGGAGAGAAGGAGGGACAGGGATTTTTCTCTGCAATAGCAAAGCGCTTAGCTCCTGATGGCAGTGTCACAACCTTTCCAACTCTGAGGTTTGCCCAACTGTCAGAGCAGATGTAATGAGCAGACTGAAGTGCAGGTAAATGATTTTGTGTTTTTTGCTTTGGTAGTGAACCGTGTCTTGGTGCGTTAGTCTTTTAGCACAAGTTGGATCGCAGGTTTTACCTCAGCACTGTAACTTGTTTCAACTTCGTGCCTGTCATTAGGAGAATGTGGTACATCTCAGCATAGCTGGTAAAAAGTTTCAACTGTTCCAAGGACATTCGTAAGGAAAGCTGCCAAGTTTTACTTAAATCTGCCTTTCAGTGAAGTTTGAAGTTGTTTTTTGTTACTGCACTGTAGTTATAAACAAACCCCGTCCTGGGGATGGTTTTTGAGGTTCTGATATGGCAGTCTTCTAATGGCAAGTTTTCAACTTTAAAGTTTGACTTATTTCCTTGTTCTTACTGTGTGCTGTGCCCACAGATGGGATCTTCAACTTGCCAGTTTGAGTGCTGTTTTCCAACTTTTTGCTAAATCCCATGTTAACATCTCAAACTTTCTCCACTAATTGTTAGTGTTTCAAGGTTTTATCTTTAACTATGGAAAGTGAACAAGACACAAATATTTTATAGGTATCTGTGTGGTCTTGCTGTGTTTTGTCATTCACGAGCAACTAGAAACTTTCAGAAGTAATTAGATGCATTGGTTCTGAAGACTTTATTCTTACTGGAAAATGTGTGGGTCTATTCCTCAAAACACTTCTACCAACCCAAACTTTAATGTTGAGCTGTCCAGGAGGAAAGATGAAAGCAGCTTTACTTATTTGCTGAAGCTTGTTCTTGACATTAAGAATATTAATTTATCCTACAGCTGACTTTGACGTTGTAGCGCTGTAAAGTTGATTTACATGGGAATATATTTGCAGGGTTGGGGTTTGTTACAAACGCCAGAACAAATATGTTTCATGAGCAAGTTGGAAATACATGTGAAAATGTTGCAAAGATTGAGGTCTGCTACTTCAGTTAGCTGCAAAGAGATGATCGATATGAAGTGTGTACTGCCTATTAGAGTGAGGACAGTAATCAAGTCATTACTATCAACAAATTAATATGTAATAGAAACTGATTTTCTCAGGGCATTGATGGCTAACTTGCCTGGCTTCTAACTTCTGTTTGTATCAGGAAGATACCGATACGTCTTGTGTAGTATTAATTTCCAGGAAAGCAAGATTTTATTTATACAGATATACAGATTTTATTTATAAAGATATGTTTTCAAACACATTCACTATAAAAATCTGAGGAACTCAGAAGGTGTTTAAACTTGTGAAGCCTTTTTACTGTCCATTTAGGAAACCTGAAACGAAATCTGGGGAATTGGAAGATCTGTCTGCCTTCTCCCACTGGTAATTCTTGGTTGACTTGAAGGTTACGCCCATTATCACGCCCATTATCTCCTGTAGCTGTACAAACAAGTTGCTGTGAGGTGACCTAAAGCATAAAGTAATGCTGAGCAAGTAACTACCTGCTGGTGTCTGACCGGAGTTCTCGCTCTGCAGCAAAGCAAGGAGCTCACCCTTGCTTTTCCTTCTGGGAGGGAGCGTACGCATGCCATTAGAGCACCATGGATGGTAAGTTCATTTAATGAATTGCCTCCATAGCAGGTTGTTCATGTGCTTGCATATCCTGAAGCTATCCATTTGCTTTGCCTGGAGTCAGCTACTGCAAACCCCTGCTACTGCATGGGGTTGTTACTCCTTAAGGTAACAAGACTAGTTCGTTCCACGTTCTGGTGTGAGAACAGTAGCTTGTAGTATTTAGTATGATTTCTGAAGCTAAATAAGTCTTTTCTTCTTATCCCAATAAGTAAACAGAGGAAAAAATAGCTATGCTAATGTTATAGTGGTTACTAGCTGGCTCCTGCTAATGGCTGGAAGAACTTAAAGCAGGATGGTTGACACCGAAGATGGCATTACAGAGCCACACAGCACCCAGGGTGGTCTGACAAAAATTCCCCGAGTGAATGCAGGTAAACGAGTTACAGGAGTTACAGGATGACTCGGTGAATGCATGAGCAGGGCTAAGAGGCTGAAGGAACAATGCATTATTTTCTTAGCAAATATAATGCAAAAGAGAAGTTCATTTGAAAATGAAATGCAGAAGTGATTCTTGAAAGGCCAACTTTGAAAAGTCTTTTGCCCTGCTCTTCTCCGTCCTACAGGAATGGGTAAGATCTGTCAAGGCTGTGAGACTTCATGAGTACCTTTTGAGAAAGGACTCCGCTTATAGCTCAGTCATTGGGCCTCTGATTTACAGCTTGTATGCTCTATCTTTTCTGATAGACTTTTGCTAAGAGTGGAGACGTCTTGTTCATGTTGTTCACGTCTAATTTTTTCTTGTTCTAGCTGTATTTTCAGCTTTATTTTCAGTGTAGAGAACGAACTAATTGGCTGTATTTTTGGGCACACATGACTGACTTTTGCATGGCAAGGTGTTTTTTGCGTGCTACTTAAGCCTTGGCAGGTTTCTCTTAGAAGACTGAAATAGAAGCTAAAACCTAGAAGGCGGCAGAGTTGAAGACTTGAACTAATAAAATGTTGTACAGATTACAGGTAGAGGATTTAGAATATAATTATCAGTAAATTGATATTGGAAAGCAGAACTTGGTTTGGTTTTATGCAAGTTGTTGCTTGACTGAGATGAGAATCAGGTTCCAGTCTGTAATTAGTGTCAGGGCATAATATAGTCCTGTTGGATTTCTAAGTTTTTTGGGTATCAGTAAAATATTTGAAGCATCTCTTGAGCAATGTGTTGTGTAATGATTCCAGGACAGCAAGGCTTTTTCTCCTTGGTTTGAAAATTGTATAGAAGCCTGTTGGAGACTCTTAACTGCTTGTACTGACGTGTTAGGACTATTTCTCGTACGTTGTGTGTGCTTGGAAAAGTTGTTCTCACCTCTTATCTTCTCGAACAGGATGGTACTGCTGAGTGGAAGAGTAAGTGTGGTTATTTTAACCATGTCTTTAAGCCCGATCCTGCGATACTACTGCCTGCAAACTTGTATGCTTTGTCCTATTTCCCTCCTCTCCTCAACCCTCTCTGCATTTTCAGCCCCTGAGGTAGGTGTAAGGGTCTTCTGGCTGTTTGTTTACCTCGATCTGCGTGCTGTGATCTACGTGGGGAACCTTAAATAACAGGGAGAAATGAAAGCATGTGTAAATCCTCTGCCTAATATGGAAGTCCTTACTGTCGTGATTTCAGGCGAGGAGCATTCACTCAAAGCACTTGAACTGCTGGGCCTGGAGGCAGCAGCTGGGCTTCCTTTACTCCTGTTGCACAGACACAGAGTAGCAGTGAAAATGCTGGCGTCGAAAACAACGTTAAAGGTTCTTGATACAAGAAAAATCATTTCAGAATCATCTTGCCTTTAAGAGGAGCGTTTTCTTAAATGCTTTGTAGTTCTAGACTACTGCTAAGGGATTGTTCCTGGTAAGGACAGCAGTGTGACTCTAAACATGGGCTGGAAGCTGCCCTCGAGGCGGTTATCACATATCTGCCAAGCAACGAAGTCTTAAGCTTGTCATGGGGATAAGGGCGGGAATGCAGCACAAAATACTTAAAAGGAAATGTTTCTAAACACTACTGTGTCAGACTTCTTAGTACAGGAGTTGTTTGGGAAAGTGCAGTAAGTAGTGCTTTTGGCTGTTGGGGCACAGAACTGGGATATCTTCTACATCTAATAGTGCTGTAGAAATACGTGGCTGTTGGAAATTGATCGTACATCCTGCTCTGAGACTTAGAAGGGGGGAAGAATCCTTACAAATAAAATAATAGTGAAAGGAGCATTAAAAGAAGCAACTTCTGCTGTTTAGCTTCATTTTTGTCAGTAGAAAAATGAACACTGTTTGCTCTGAACACTTGGATGGCAGAGATGAATAACTACTTGTGGAACCTGCAGGTGCTACTAAGAGCCCTGCTTATTTGAAAGACCCTTAAAATGCAGTCTACTACATTTAAAGATGTTGGAAGTTGGCTTGTGATACACTGAAACTAAGATTAACGCTCGGTGTAAGTACTTTGAGTTGCAGACATACCACCGTTGCGTTAATCAAATATCAAACCGAGCTGTTTGGTCTAAACTGTTGTTGACTTCTCATTTCTGTAGTGCACTAGAACTGACCAGATGAAGCTTTGGGGAGCTTTACAAAGCAGCACACCACTATCTTTGTTTGGGTTCATCTTGTAAACTTGGACTTATCCCCAGGATTTATGCTTAATACACTGGGAAGAAAGACTTCTCGAACCCACAGACTGAGATCTCTGCATGGGGTCTACAAAGACAAATCTGTTGGCTGCATGGGGATTAAACAGTCACCAGGCAGTTGCATATTTTCTTGCTGTACCCAGTGCAAGGTGGCAATGAAAGCACTTGTAGATTAAGCATATGATGTGCTGTCCTGCAAAAAAGTGGTTGGATGGGCTGGATGTACTGGCCCTGAGAGCTTGAAGTAAATATCAGTAGTAACCTGCTTCCCTTCTGTTTGCTCCTTACGTCTGGGATTATTCCCTTTTCCTCAGTGCTATGCTCTCCACGAGGCTTGACTGGTCAGCCCGTTAGCCTACAGGTAAAAATGGCACTTGTTGTTCCAGGAAAGTGCTGATTAAAAAAAAAAAGTGAAGGCTCTTATTAATGCCGTTTGAGGCTGCTGTGTTAACAAGGGCTGTGAATGATGGCAGAGAAGATTAGGTGAGCGTTGAGCCCTTTGGACTTACGCAAAGGTGCTTGCAGCGTGGAACTGAGCTACTGAAGTGGGAGAGTTTTACAGCGCCCTTGTGACAAATTAACCGCTGTGAGTTTTGAAACCAAGGCTCGGCAGAGAGCTCGTACTAGGCACGGTATATTCAGTAGGGGTGTCCGAGGGAGCTCTCCTTTGGTGCCGGAGGGCCTGCGCTAAGCTCAAGGTCTTCCCACCAGTTACCCGTCCTCGCCCACCTTCCTGACAAAACTAAAACTGGTGGTAACCTGCGTTTGCAGAGGAAGGAGACCTTGTTCAGTGAAGGTTAACAAGTGTGCTGGCTAACCCTACCTAAATCCGAGCTCTTTCACATCTAGACAAATCCTTGGCAACACACCGTCTGATCCAGTTACAGCCCAGTTGTCTCCCCATCTTTGCAGAGTTATCACATATCGCTCCGTCAGTCTCCACATGAACACGCTTCTTAACTGTGGTAGCGCGTTCTGGGGCTCTGGAGAAGTTTCCCAGCTTGTGGTTTACAAAGCCAAACGCTTCTTTTGGCACCACTGCTGAGGCAAGCGTCGTGCCCCCCCCCCCCCCATTTGTGCTGGTAGAGCTGTTGGAGAGGCTGCGGGGTGCACACCACATCACCTTGTGTTTGTTCAAGATAAGTTTGTGCCCGGACCGAGGACCGTGGTGCCAACGCAGAGGGCAGCGGTCCTGTGCCGTTCAGCAGTACGGGTGGACTTAGCCTATGCCCTGGGGTCAGATAACGCCGTTGCGTGGCTCCCCTTTGCCTGTCTTCACCTCTAGTGCTTGTTGGACTCTTACAGAGCTGATAGAGCTGGTAGAAAATGATTCGTATTGGATTGCTTTTTCTGCTGGTGTGTTGTTTTTTTTTTTTAATTGGCTTGACTCTCAGCAGCGCTGGATGCGTTGCCAAATTAGCAGGAAAGGCAGCGTGGCACTGCGTGGGGCTGGAAATGGGAAGGAGTGGGAGAGCCCTTGTGTGAGGGGGAGCTTAAACCTCGGCTGTGCTGCCGGAGCAGGGAGGAGGCAGTTCCTGGCACCGTCCCGTTGGCAGAAAAGCTGCTCTTTGAGCTGTTGTCTTTGCAGGGGACTTCAGCCTGGCAGAGACGTGGAAATGGGGGAGAGCGGGTGCGGGGTTGGGAATGGCGTGGGCTCGGTTAGGTGTTGCCTCGAGTGTCGTGGGTCAGTTGCAGGCCAGCGAGGCAGCCCAGGGCTCTTTCTGCGTGTGGTTAGCAGCAGGGACTGCGGGGGAAAACTGCTCGTGTTGTAGCCCTGTGCAAACAATGTCTTCCTTCAGCCCTGATAAAGCGAACCTGCCAAGGCGTGACTTTGTTTTTGTTTCAGTTATCCCCGAGATGTGATTTGTGTGGTCTGTTTGGCTTCTTCCTGTTTTGCTTCTTGCTGTTCTGGGTGCTGTTTTCGCTTTATGTGCTGCGTTTTCCTGTGCTGTGCACGTGAAAGGGAAGCATGACCGAGGGAAACACTGTGTGTGTGTGTGTGTGTTAGTGGCACGGCCAGGTTAACCATTTTCCTTGGAAGAGAGAGGAGGGAGGGACTGAAATACTCCATGATGTCTGAAGGTAGTAACTGTGTCAGCTCTGCTAGGGACGTGATCTGGAGAAGGCAGTTTCTTAACGTAAACACAGTCTCTCCCTGTACTGCTCTTAACTCTGAAATTAAATCTGGAAAACTAATAAAATTATGGAGTTCGGTGCTGGAAAAGCTGGATGGAGGCTGTCTTAGCTGCAGGTATGTCAGGAGGCAGGAAGCTGGATGCAGGCTGAAGGCTGGGCTGGAAGATCACTTTGCTTGGAGGCTTCAGATCAGAGCATGGTCTGATCCAAAAAAAGCCTCCTGACTTGCTCTTTTTCTTAAACCCGTTGATGTTCCTGACTGACAGCTTGTTTATCCTGGAAGTGAATCCAAAAACTTGCCCTCCAGCACGTCTCCCTGTGCAGTAAAACTCAGCGCTCGCTTGAGCCTGTGGCCGCAGTACTGATGTGGCTGGGTGACTAAAGCTGTTCTGGCCACTAATCTAAAGATCAAACGTGGGATAATTGCAGTTGGCATCTCTTATCTTTTTTCCTATCTCCCTTAAAAGTGTGGTTTGGGATAGCCAGTCATCCTCTCAGTTATTAGTTGCTGACACGTGGGAAGTGCATACAAAGTATATAAAATGCAGTTAGGGACTAAAACGATTAGAAGATAACGACTGGATTTTTCGTGGGTGAGCAACGACCTTGAATAAAACCATACTCTGAGCTGCAAGAAGAATACCTGCTTTACATCTGTGCTGGCCTGCGAGGATCTAGTTAGCCTGCGGTGTTCACAGAGCTTTCACTCGGCGTTTTTAGAGTCCGAAGCAATCTAGGGCACTGTCAGATCTGGCCTGTTCTGCTTCTTCTGCTTCCTGTCCTCAAGAACTCGGGGCGTGGGGAGAAAGGCTGAGGAAAAGGCCTTTTAGTACTTCCATCTACCGCCGTCTTCGTATTTTAACGCGGCATTCTTTGAGGGGGCTGGAAAAGTACTGGTAAACCTTATTGTGGGGAGAGATCCTGGTAGGCTCCTCAGTGAGTACGCTAATAATAGCCGTGGTTTTTCAGCAGAGTGGAAGGACGAGGAGCGTGCTTTGTCACTATCCCTACCCTCCAAGCTTTTCCTTGCAGCTATGGAGAAACATCCTTCCAAGTTCACGATGTGCTTTTGGAAGAGCAGTCCTTTTATATGAAATTATTTTTTGCTGCTTGCTTTCCGAGGCTGGGTCAGAGTTTGTGCTGCTTCTGTCTTAGCGTGTGCTCTCGCTTGTATGCGTTTACTGAAAATAGCCGGATCTGAAGGTTAACTTGCTGCACCTCTCCATTAAAATGAAGCCTCCCTCCAGGCTTTCTCTCCCCCTAAATGGAGAATGCAGAATGCCAGCGTAGTATGGCAGTGGGAGAGCTCCCTGCTCCTGCATGCAGACCCTTCAACACAGAAAGCAATTTAAAGCACTTTGGGAGTAGCCAGACCTATTGTCTGCTCAGTTCTGATGCTTCGTAGGTATCTAGGTCATCGGAATAGCTTTTTTTTCCTCCCCTTTCCTGGCAGAACCGTAGCTTCAGGTTTTTTGCTTCTGCTAGTAGTTTATGTAACAGTTCTAGATCTGTCCCTTAACATCCCGTTGCCCTGAAGGAGCAGAGAGAGTTAAATGTGCCTTTCTCCCCCCTTCTCCTCTGCCAGTCTTGTTTGGATATCCAATAAGTCTTTGGAACTTAGCTCATCAGTCCTATTTATAGCTGAAGTATTCAAAACATTTAATTATTTCTGGCCTTAAAATGAGCTACTTGGCAGGATTCGCTAGGCAGCGATGGGGAAGCAGTGATGCATTAAGATCTGCAGCAGCCCCGTAACTTTCACGTGGGTCTTGCTGGGAGTTAATTGCACGGAGCTGGGCTGCTGGAGAAAGGAGAGGACAATTTGGTGACTTAAACCTCCAGATTTTTTTTTATATCGGATGTGCCAGATTTTTTTTACCTCGTCCAAATAAGGCTTGAAGGTTAACCTTTTTTTTTCCTATGCTCTGGAATTGAATTCACACATGCCTACACTCTCCTTGGTTCACTACATTGAAATGAGAAACATGTAAATAATTTCTCTTTCTGCCTAATGAAGATTTCCTAGGTGAAGCTCCGAGAGAAAGCATCGCATTTCAGTGTGCTGCAGTGATTTCTCCACGATAACTTATTTTAAGCTTTTTCTTGAAGCTGTGAACTCCCTCGGGGTGTGGAGGTACAGCAGGATTTCAAGCCAGATAGGTGAGAGTTGGTGTAGTGTGCCTCAGCTTGCTTTCCCAATCAAGTATGGGGGAACCTGGACTGAACTGTGGGTGGAGGGGGGTGTGTTTGGGGGGATTTAGGTCACTTTGTAGGGGCACAGATGTGTTGTTTCTGGAGAGCATTGGGAAAAGAGTGCAGGGATGCTGAGTGCTGGTGGAGCAGGGAGTGCCAAAACTTCTGATTTCAAATGGACATCTAGCAAAGTGCAGCTTTCTGCAGAAGCAGGGTTATTAAGACCATGAGCTTGAAGACTTAGAAAGACTTTCCCATGTCTTTTTAAACTCCTCGTGACAGAGCAAATGGAAGGAACGCTGAGGAGCCACCTACCCTAAATGAAAGTGACTTCTTTAGCTGACTGTTTATAATGCAAGTCTTAAATCCCATTTGCTTTGAGTGGCTTAAATTTACTTCAGTGTTGTGCTGTGTCTGTGTGCAGTTGTCTGGGTCAACCCCAGTGTCCAGAGAGGAATTATTAACTGGCATTTGGGGCTTGTTGATCAGAAACACACTGCATCTTTAAAACAGAGTTTAGTGATTGGTGTGTGGCTTTCCTCTTACGAAGGACCACGAATGAGGTGTTTAAGCAGCTCAGGGTGTGTTTGGGTTGAAACTTGAAGGTAGCTATGTCGCTATTTGGTTTCAATGAATGTGGTTGGGGGAGAAACTTGCATTTAAAGCAGGTTAGGTGTGTCTTTTACTTCATGGCATGCACATTGAGCTGACTGTTCTTGCTCCCATGTTCTTACACTGCAGGGCAAATAGGTCATCAGCTGCTACTTGTGCCCTGAGGGGGAGCGGGAATTAGCTTTTGTCCGTTTTCTCTCTTACTTTAAGAAATGGGTTGTTTAGTTGGGTTCGTTCAGATAAAATATTCCCTGTACCTACACAAGCAGTTACTGTGTTCAAAATCTGGCTTAGCGTTTCAACAAAGGCCGCTTGTTCCGGACACTTAGCCGCTGAGTGTCAGCAGCAGGCCTCCTGTAGCAGTTGCTGATGGAGTGCAGAGCTTCTGGGGAAGCTGGCCAGTGGCTTCTTACTGAGGCTGGATTTGTTTCCGATCACATCTGTCTACTTCTGTGCCTTGCTGTATGGTTTTGTTTCTCCTGTGTCTCCTAGGCTGCTTGCCTGGCTCAGGAAGCGATTACACAAATTGTGCGGTAGCTGTAATGGGTAAACTGAAGGATTCAGGCTGGAAGAGGCCGAAACGGAGTAAGGAGCGATGAGCAAACAGCTGTAGTATGAGGACTGTACAGGTGGCAGGCTTCAGGATGAGTCCAATCAAGTCTTCCTGCATTAGCTTTGGCCGGAGCAGGGTATGTGAGTGCGGTCCGAAGTGCGTTTGTTCAATAGCACACAAGTCTCAAAGGGCAGCTGTACAGCTTGGAAAACATAGCCATGGCTTTCTGGGTCTGCTGCGCTGCTCTACGAGCTCTAACGCTGTGTGTTCCGACAGATGAGAGCTGTTCTGTGCATACTGAAAGCCTGAGGCCCAGTCTTCTGTGCACGTGGGCATTTCCAGCAGCGTGGGGACCAGCTCTGTGCCATAGCCCCGGAACAACCGAGTCCTCAGGAGTGGATGTGGTGGGGTTGTAACCCCAGTCCTGGAATGGAGCAGGACTTTCCCGAAGTGTTAAGTCTTCCAAAACAAAAAAGGCCAACAGCAAAGCAAACAAAAATCCCACCCAAGGCAACAGAACTGTGCTGCTCTGGTTGTCTCCTGAGCTGTACTGGATGTGTTGTCATGGAGACCTGTACAGGGAGGCTGCCACGAGCTGTGCAAATCCAAATTACCGTCCAGTTGGCTGGAAACGCTCCGGTGTAGGGTGATCGTGCTGGAAAGCCACTTCTGTGGGTAGTCCTCATTTTTCTTACACTCGATTTGCTGGGACTCGACTGTTGGAAGAACCTAGAGCAGCATGTGGCCCTTCGACGGGGCTTTAGGACAAATCCTTTAAATTCTGTATTTGTAGTAGTGTACTATGACTGCTGGGGCAGGTGAGGAAGGAGAGGAAAACACAAAGTACCAAACACCCCTACTAACAGTAAGGAGTAGGTCAATAAGAGCATTCTCAATTTCACCAGCTCCTTGATGGTGCTGTGAGCATGTTTTTTTGTTATATAAACTACATCCAGGCTTGCTATAATGCTTCTGCAGCTTTCCCCATCCCCCCCCAAAAAAAAAAAAAAGAAAAAAGACTGAAGTGGGACTGCTTTTCCTGATCATTGTTGGAGACGCTGCTCTGGAAGTAGTTCTTGGAAATGGAATGTGATCCCTCTGCCCAGGACACCGAAGCCTTCTAGAAAGCCTTCCAGCATATTCCAGTGCTCTCTGACACAGCAACTAGCCAGAGAAACAGGGTAAGCTGCCAGAAGGTGTATGAAGAGCCAAAAAGGGTACGATGCCTGCCTTGGAGCCGGTGACAGGTTAGCATACAATGACAGCGTTGCTGGGACAGCATTAGTGCTCGTTCCACAGTTAACATGCTTAACCTTGTGTAATATCTGTCCTGGTAATTACTAACTCGTCCAAAATCTCTTGAAGGGAAGGCTGTTCTGTGCCGCTCGAGGATGCAGTTATGGAACCAGCTCTTCTGGGTGGATCGAGTTTCCTTTACAGCTGTCAACGCTGTGGTTCTCCAACCTCAAAGTGCTTGATTCATGTCTACGATAGCGTTTTCTGCAGGCAGGTTGGGATCTGTCCGATGTTTTTGTTTTGGACTAGCCAGCCTAATACAACACAAATCCACCAACCAAAACCAAAAAAGACCCCAAACCAACCCTCTCTTCCCACAACTCGATGTGTTGGACTTTACTTTGAAATTTTTGCTGGTGAGTGAAATATAAAGGGAATTGAACAGGACTGCAGATGAATCTTTTGTCCTCTCTGAGTTATATAAGCCACAGGGGTGCAGAAGACTGTTAACAAGATGTGGACTTGCAATGGATGTATCGTGTTCCAGCTCTTGATAGTGCTATCAACTTGTGGTAGGGAGAATCTGCTTGTTTAGAAATAGCTAATGATAAATGATCACACTACTTGTTTGTCTGGAAAACATCTTGACTCGAAGAGGCTTCTGTGTTGGCAAAAGGATGTTGCTAAAGTTCCTGCTTTGAGGTCTGCTAAGGGTCTGATGATTTCCAGGTAGGAAAAGGTGGTTAATGTCTGGCTGCAACTCAGAGAAGTTGCAGATGTTGCTTTGGATTATTTTACAGTTTACCTGAGCTTACAAACTTGATGCCTTAGTGCTATCGGTGAAATACACATTTAAATGAAAGAATATAAAGCTGTTTTGAGTAACCAAGTTGAGCTTGTCTGGGGAATACATAAAAGCAGAGGTGCGTGTACTTTGCTGCAATTCAAAAGTCTCTTCTTGGAGCTATTTAATGTTTTTATTAATAGAATTATTCCCTTTGTTTCTCAGCTGTGGTGCCAAAGGCTTTCTTTACTGTCAAAATCTTCGTGCCTCACTGGGGCCTCCTATGTTTTCTGGCTTACAAAGAATGCTTTCTATGTGGGGCAAATCCTGCTTTGTAAACTTTTTCAAAAAAGAGGGCTCGTTTAGTTTCTGACAATACCAAAATGTCAGCTGAAGGTGAGATCTTTTTTTTTTTTTTTTTTTTCTTCTTCTGAAATGGCAACCCGTACTGTATCAATGTAGTTTGTGTAGCTTGATGTCCTGCTGACAGCTGCTCTTCAAGGTATTCCTTCCATTTGTCAGATGTGCTGGTGTAATTTTTTTGGCCTGCTTCCTCAACCAGACTGAGTGAGGGTGATGCTAGGAGCTGTTTTGCACACCCACTTGGATAATGCGAGAGCGTGGTTCTAGCTCCTTAGGGTTTACACTCCAGTTACTTCCTGTTCAAACCAAGTTCTCCACTAGCTTCGTATATTCAAACCAATACATACATAATTTTAAAAAAGGTTCAGTGCCGCTGGCCTTTGAAGCAGCGCAAACGCGATGATTGGAAGCGTCCCCTCTGATTTGCAAGGAAGTGAAATGCTGTCAGAACTGTCTAAAGAGACAGCTTCTGGAAAAACTCCAAGGTCACTGTGTTGCCAATCCTTCAAGTCCCTGATAATGACTCAAATGTCTCATTACATCCACAAACCAGGGTGTGTTACTGTTCCTAAGTCTTGCTGAGGATGGGATCCTCAGATGCAAGATCTGACAGGAATGGCTTGGTGCAGGTCCTGTGGGCACTGGCAGGTCTCTGCCACAGATGAGTCCAACTGCGATGGGCTCTGCAGTGCTTCGTGGTACATAGTACAAGAAAATGCTCCTGGGTTACTCCCACAGGAAGCACGGGGCTGTGTAACACACCTGCGTACGTCGTGCGACTGGGGAAGGCTGCTTCATTCTCTTGGCAGAAGCAATGCTTGGAAACGTAGGCATGGCGAGCAGTCCAACGGACTGAAACTCAGACAGCGATGAGTAACTGTTAGGAAGATGCCTCAGTCACGTTTGTGCACGTGGACTTCTCACAGAATATGGCAAGCTATAAATCTGAGTTTTGAGGCAATTCTGTACACACACAAACCCTTTCCAGAAACTTAACAGGAAAACTGGGATCAGGCCAGTGGCAGGGTTCCTTTTTCCTCTGGGGCAAACTTTGTTGTTGTGGTACTTGGACAGGAGAAGAGACTGGGTTACACTGTTGTGTGGTTGTGCTTTTTTAAAGGCCTCTAACCTGGTAACTCCTGACTTCTGGAAGTCAGGAAGATTAAAATACTGTTAGTATTGTGATGTGTGTCTGTAAGGTTGCATCGTTTTTAGTTTGTCATTCATCAGTAATGAAATCTGACCTGAGTTGTAGTTCTTTCAGCTACTGAAAGAATGGATCCTGAAGGGTTGACCTGAAAGACTAAAAAACAAGCTCAGAATATTCTCAACTCTTTTTTGGAACAGTTTGTACTTACTCTTACTGAATCATGCTTAATAATGTGTCATAGGAAAAGTATGAAGCCAGAAACTGCTTCAGTGCTTGTTTTTTTAATCCCCAAAATATTAGGCCTTACATGTGCAAACAAGCTTTTTTTCTCTTGCAAGCAGTGAACAGGCACTCCGAAGTCTGTGTTGTATTCGAGGATTGAAACAAGCGTAATGAGTTGGAATTAGGAATTTAGTCTTCTGCTGATGTAGTGCTAGGGTAATGTACTAGATGAGTGGTTTTGCTTGTACATGTTGGCTACCAAAGCTGACAGAAAACATATTTTTTCACAATTATAGATGACCACCTTCCTATACGCTGCTCCAAAGAGGACAAAAAAAAGCTTACTTCAGCCATTTTTTTTCCAGATGAGAGAAAAGGCCTGTAGGTTTTTAATGCGAAACTTGGGGAATGCTGAAATCTGCAATGTAGACTACATGCCAGGTTCAAAAATGGACAGGGCTGTTGATCTTGTCTGCACACATGCATTCCCAACAATGTCATCAAGCCCAGCCTGAGTTTTCACTTCACAAAGATGTCTACTGTCCCAATCTCTGATGTACTAACGTACTGTAACCTGTCAATTTGCAGGTAAGCATTATGAGGAGGAGGAAGAGGAGGATGCCCTACCCGACTCAGATGCCCTGCCAGACTCGGATGACGAGGTGGATTTGGAGAAGCCGCGCCCCATCCAGATTGTTCTTGCTCATGAAGATGACCATAACTTTGAATTAGATGAAGAAGCATTGGAAAAAATCTTGCTTCAGGAGCACATCAAAGATCTTAACATAGTAGTTGTGTCTGTAGCAGGAGCTTTCCGCAAAGGAAAATCTTTTCTGCTGGACTTCATGCTTAGATACATGTATAACAGGGTGAGTAATTTGGACTTCTCCCTGCAGGAACGATACAGTTTGTTTTAGTTGTTCACCTTTGTATTTGAGCACAAATAGCAGGTCATTTTTTTTTATTACAGCAGCTGGCTTCCTCTCCCTCTCTCTAAGTATACTGCTACTCCATGAAGAAGTGTATATTTTACAATTGTTGCTTAAGTACGTTTACTGCAGCTATGAAGTTGAATTATTGGTGTCCTGATATAAGCGGATTTGAGAAGAACTTGAACAAGGAGAGCATTCAAGGAGGGCCTTCTAGTTGAGGGTTGTGTAAGGCCTTATCCACGTGGTGGCTTGGAAGGATCTTGCTTTGATTTTGTGTCCTGTGGTGAAATTGTACTGTTAGCTTATCGATTGCTGCAAAAAGAATCTTGTCAGTTAGCTCTTGGAGGACTGGTTCTGTTTACTGAGATACTGAAATATGACAAAAGGGAGAAAGTCTCCTATTTCCTGCTTGGAATGTGTCTCTGAACACAGTCCAAGAATTTCTTAGATCCTTTTAAGTCATGGGTTAATGAATGCCTAATCTGAAACTTAATTCCTTCTTAGTTTGTAGTTTTTGGCTGCTCTTGTTTTGTCTCTACTTTACTTTGAATTATTGGCTGTTACGGAGAAAATAGCATAGGACTTCCTGTGAACATATGCACCTGCCTGTCATGGGTTGTGCTGCATTTCTTTTAATCTGCACAGTGAATATTAACAGTTTTTTTTACTTTTTTTTTTACTGTTTTTGGAACTCTTAAGGAACAGAATGGATTCCTTTTTGGTCATGGTTGTTTGGAGTTGGAATTCATGGTAGCAGAAATTAACCGCGATTGCATCTATTTTGCTTTTGTGCTAGCTGGCTTGAGGAGAAATCAAGATGAACCCTGCAGTTACAGGAAATATGGGAATACTGTAAAGAAGCTGCTGGTAGTTGGCAGATGAGGACTTCCTTTCTCTCACTCCAAGTAATGCTTGCCATTGAATTCTTCTCCCTGGTTTGCCAAGAACTCTGTAAGAAAGACACTGAGGAGGATGTTGGTAGGAGGAATACAGAGTAGCAAGCTGGCACTCCCATCTTCTTGAGACTAGGGAGAAATAAGCATTTCATTGATACGGCTATTCAGTGGATCACCTTTTGTGTGTGTATAAATCCTCTGTAGTGTCCTGTTTATATTACAGCAAAAACAGCAAAACCAAACAAAATCTTCCAAGAAGTACAGCAATTAGAGCTAAACGGGTGCTAGGTAGGGCAGTGCTAGGTCTTTCCAAAAATAGGCTTGCTCTTTAAGCAAACACTGAAACTTAGAGATTGCAAAAGAAGTTCAGAGAGCAAAACAGATTGGCATACTTTCAGCCTTGTTTAATAATGTGCCTCTGTTCGTTGCACTGTCCAGTCACGTTTCGCAGTTTTCTTCTGTAGGTGTCCTTCAAAATATCATTTGTTTCACTATCTGAAGAAGACAAGCTCGGCTATCTGGTGTAACAACATCACTTGCCTAAAAGGCTCCCCTTCTGCTTCTTGCTCTCCATGTGCTGTTTCTGGCCAGGCGTTTGTGTTCTCAAGCTACAGTGCTTTCAGGCCCTTAGCTGAGCTGATCCTACTCTCTGATGCTTCAGAGACGTTGTACTTCGCTGAATTGTTTTCCTGCCAGCTCAGTGACGTAAACTGGCTTAGGGAAAGTGTGACGAACACCAGAGCCACTGCAAACTGAGTGATAGGAGTTGAGGATGAGAGAAGATGAGTGCAACACCTCTTCTTTTGAGCCCTGGTGGATTTTATCAAGTCAGATGGTGTCCTCTATGTTTATGCAACTTGGAGTACAGGAGGGGAGGCCTTGGTTTTGTATTTTTAAGTCTGATCTCTTCAGGGTTAATTCAACTATGTATTTACTGTGTACTAAATGTTAGCCCTTGCACAGACTATCAGTACATCTATGTTCATATCATACACTGATCAAGCAATTCTAGGCTATCTTGTCCAGTTGATATTAAAGTCTGTGGTGGAAAAACTTGCCACGATACGTCAGAATCCTGTTTTCTTGTCTTACCCCCAGAAACTAGGGGTCATGTGAAAAGTTACTGTTCGTGTGCCAGCTGAAGTCAAAGGTAGGATTTTGAAATGGCTAAAGCTAGTCAGTATCTTCAGGGAGAAGGGTGGCATCTCATTTCCAGGAGTGATACTTAGCATTCGGGTTCATTTTGAAATGGGACAGAATAATAAGCCACAAAATAGCAGCAGCTGTGTGTTCAGCAAAGCTGCAGCAAGGATCCTGAGATCTCTGTTGCATTGTGAACCTTATTAAGAGTTAGGTGCGGAGACACCAGTAAATTTAGATTTGAAAGCTTTTTCTTACAGGGGTGTGACCTTTCTAGATGCGTTACTTATTGATGGCACTATGTAAATAAAGCTGCATTGGTCACTTGCGTAGTATGGAATATTTAAAGGGGCTACAGCATGGAATTATAGTGCAACTTAAAGCTTGATTTCTTTTAGGAACAAAGCCTTCTGTTTCACTTCTCCCATCTCTTGAATGTCTTTTAAGCCAGCTTAATGGATGGATTTTAAAACACTGAGTATCCTGGAAAGGAAAGAGGGTGTAACAAGCTAGGAAAACTTCAGTGTGATGCAGAGCTCAGAGTCAGAGACAGGCTTAACTGCATAATCCACAGAATGAAGCAGCTTGAGCTGAACTTGTGCTTATTAAGAGACCAAAGCTTCCTGTGACATGCATCACACATGGAAATAAATGTGATAATTTGCAGTGACTATTGAGGTACTTGATTTAATTAGTTTTGGTCTGAGCTCCTTCAAGTAAGGGTAATACATTTCTGGACCAAATTTGGAAAAAGTATTCTTCCTCTAGTATAAATTACAAATGGATCGTACTGTTGAATACCTTCACAGTTTCTTCAGAAAAAGTGAAAAACAACAGTCCACTCCCATATACCTGTGAGATCTGATTCAGCATTGCAGAACTGCATCTTGGAGTGTTCTGAAGCCCAGAGCAGTCTTGGAGCTCCACTTTCTGCAGTGGTCAGTGGATAAGTAAACATTTCTTTGGATTATTTAACCAAAACCAACAACAACCCCCCCAAAAACAAACAAACAAAAAAGCTACTTCAAGGGAACACTATTCAGGTTGTGTTTGTTTTCACTGGTGAAAGTGTACGTGCATAAAACAGAAAAACTACCTGTAAGGAGCTGTGCCTCTCTTCAGCTGGGTGCCTGTGCCCATCTTTTGTATTTTGTTTCTGCTCATCTTATTTTTCACCTTTGCCATGTTTCATCCAAGTAGCAAAGCTGAATGGTGTGCACTTAATTTGGGACAATGCTGATGCAGAACTGCTTAATTAACTTTCTTCTCCTAGCATAGGCTTGCTCTGCAGAAAATAATGTTTCTGGGCATGAAGAGTGTATGCAGTTATCATTCCTCCCTGCCCTCCATTTTTTAAATAAGCAGTTTTACTTATTCACAATAAGTGTTTCTATTCTGTGCAGCCCCTAGGTGCCACATGCTGCTCTCTGAGATGTGAAGAGGTCTGTTTTGAGCTCTTCTGAAAACTTCCAGTGTTGAGTTAGCAAGTTAGATATTACAGCCTAGTGCATGGGTGAAGTCTCCTCTGTGACCTCCTTTAAAAGCACACTTTTCTGGCTGATAATCTTCTACGGGTGGTCAGGGGCAAATTCTTCAAGAGTATTTCTGTTCTTCTGTCAGCCTGCTGTTCTCTAGCCTGTAAAATAAAGCCTTTTCCCTAAGCCCTCTCTTTAAACTTTTTTCTGTCTACCACTTCTCTCTTCCAGGATTTCAGTGTGTGTGTTTGTGTATAGACACATTACAGTGAAAGTTTCTCAGAGTGCCTGTTCATGCTCCTTACTTCCACAGCACATAAACTGCATTTCTGGGTTATATCTGTTCATATAATGTCTGGGATCTTCTGTGTGAGCCACTGCTCCATGCATTGCCTGTCCTTGAGGACTGAAGACCTTGTTCCAGTACCGCTTGACTGGAACTGTTAGCTGCAGACTGTACTTGGCTCTGACAGCCTTTCCCAAAGTGGGTGACTTGCCCATAAACTTGTAATATGTACGGTGTGCTGACTGATGTGTACCGAACTCTCAGCTTGATCTTCTTCCTTGAATTCTGATCACTTAGAAAAAGTATTTTTTTCTGTGACAGGAGTAGCGATTATGGATCGTCTGCTCCTTGCCTATTCTCTTTGGCTTCTGCAGGCTGGCTGTGAGAGTCTCGTGCTGGTCTCTGTTAGTATGGGGGTTTAGGTGCTTGCTTACTTTCAGCAGTTGAACTATTTGTGAGAGGGAAGGGATTAGGTCAAGATTAGGTTTTTGTTCCTTGTGGAGTTTTAACTACAAAACCAGTTAAGTTATTAATAAATAAACTTCATATAAATATATAAAATTAATAATAATCTTCACATTGAGGGTGACGGAGCACTGGAACAGGCTGCCCAAGGAGGTTATGGAGTCCCTTTCTCTGCAGATATTCAAGACCTGTCTGGACGCCTACCTGTGCAATTTGCTCTAGGGAACCTGCTTTGACAGGGAGTTGGACCCAAAGGTATCTCGAGGTCCCTTCCAACCCCTACAATTCTGATTCTGTGAAATGATGCTCCTTACGTTGTTCTGAAGAGAAGCGCAGGGGTCACGTGGAGTAGAAATGATGGACAAAACTGATCTGTTGTCACTGAGTGCTTGAGACCTGAGTGCTGTTCACGTGCTCTTCAGAGGCTGAAGAGTTGTGCAACTACTGAAATACAGTAGACTCCAACACACAACTTCCCTGTGGATCATCCACAACGTACAGCAGAGTAGCACCGTGCTTCTAATACTCAATGTAGTGTTGTAAATCAGCTTGGAGGAAAATGAGGGAATGCCATGGAAGTCTGCTAAAACATAGCATAGAAAATCTCCTCATTAGTAAGTTTTTCTTCTTGTAAGAAGAAAACATTTAGTAACTTACATTTAGTAAGTTTTTCTTCTTGTTTTGTAGACTTCTCCCTGCTGGATAGGTGGAAACACTGAGCCTTTAACTGGGTTTACATGGAGAGGTGGATGTGAACGGGAAACCACTGGCATTCAGATTTGGAGCGAAGTGTTTGTAATTGATAAACCCAATGGAACAAAGGTAAGTGCTTGATTTAAATAGATGTGTGCGGTGATTTTTTGCCTCTGGATGAATAGCTTTAATGCCATGGTTTTAATGGAAGCAGTTCAAAGATGCTTTCCTGTGCGTTCAGTAGCCGTGTAATATGTTTGGAAACCTTCTATCAGTGCAGGTGTGAGTCTTCCTGCTGGTTTAAAAGATTCAGTCTCCAACAATAGTCCCATTCTGAGATTACTTTATTTTGGCAAAGTCTGCTTTGTCTAGGCTTATGGGCGGGTTTTCCTGTGGATGTTTTAGAACTGCGTTGGCCAAAAATACCATGTATAGACAAATGTTGTGATAAGAACAGTGATAACAAACACTTGGTTTTGGGATTGAGTATGTGCTCTAGCTTGTAATTCTGTTCTAGTGAAATGGAGCACATGGCTGTAAGTATGATACACAGTTCTGGTGTCTTTAAGCTGGTCCCACTGTGTGGTTTAACAGGTAGTCCCCAAAAAGAAAAAGCATGTCTAACAGTGTGGTAAATGGCACAAACTCTGCTTATCAAAGCTGTTGAACCTTTTAATTCTAAGTCAATTTAACTGCATAGTTTGGTTCGGGGTGTTTATTTTCATGCTGTAACAACTTCTGATGTTGTCAGGAAACGTTTGCTCTGTAATACCAGTGCTGTATTCTCAGCTATTTGTGTTCCCCTGAACTGTAAGCTCTTGATTATTTAATGTCCATAGCCTTTGCATTGCTGAGGTGAGAAGGGAACATCTGATGGTTAAAATGGGACACTGATCTTAACCAGCTAGTGGTTTAGAGGCCTGCAGAAGGTTATATCAAATTTTATACCTAACCAAATGATTCTCTGGCTAAAAAACAGTTAAGCTGTGAGGATCTGTTTGTGCTTTCGAGAAAATAAAATCACTCATTTGTTCTTGCTTATCAGTCATCTTTAACTGAAAGAGAAGGGAATTGCAGTAGATTCCAAAGATGGCAAATGGACAGATAAGTTCTTACCATTAAGACCACTTCATTTCTGTGTCATTCTAGCAGATGGTCAGTGTTACTGCTTTTTTGGAAATAATTATTTAAGACACATTTTAAAGCAATCCAGTATAGCTTATTAGAGCTGAGACTGAAATTCTTCCAGTAAGAGCTGCCTTCTACTCTGCTGTGTTTCCTCACTGAGCTGAGGGATGCTATTTCTGTGGGAGAGGGTAACTAGTGTAGCAAGGCCAAGGACATAAGGCTGATGATATGGCTCTGTATTGCTACTTACTAATCTGTAGATGTGCATAAATGTGTGTGCAGGGAGCTGGCTGAGGTTTAATAAGTAGGTATGGAAGCAGAGAGATGCTCTACTTGAAACAGAATTTAACCCGATGACCTGGAGTTTGAAAGTGTAACAATTTGGTTAACTATTGCTGCTCTTCAAAAATCTCTAGGTTGCTGTACTACTCATGGATACCCAAGGTGCCTTTGATAGCCAATCCACTATCAAAGACTGTGCAACGGTTTTTGCTCTGAGCACCATGACGAGTTCTGTCCAGGTGAGAATACCTGTGCTGACAAATAATGACAGCTATAGGAACCCTCTTGCCCAAGTATACAAAGAGTCTCTCTCTAGCCATGCTTAGAAAGTTCACCTGCATATTTTCCTCCAGCTATTACTGAAGATTTCATATTTAATGTCCCAGTTTTCAGTGTTACATAGGTAAGTTTCTCCCTGGAATCAAGGTCATTCAAGGCCGAGCTGGGTTAAATTGCTGACTGAACTGGGGAATTCCAAACAAAAATGTCAAAGTAGCAACTGCTTCTATGCTAATGTAGCACAGAACCTTTAGGACTTTAGATGGCACAACTCTGGGTGAAACTACACTGATCTGTTAAATGTACCTCTGCTGCTACGGTTAAATTTCTGACAATTCTCTTGTGCTATGCCCAGATGCATAGGCTTGTGTCTTAACGTGCCAGAAGTAAGCAGGTTTTTTAAAGGATGTCAAGTGACCTTGATTAGACATACTCCTGTAAAGTTTGATGTTTTAGTACATAAAACACTGCCTCTGCCTTGTCCCCGTCCCCTTGCCCCGTTGCTCTGTGATGAGGACAAGTTGTGGATTATTGATACGTCTTTGAGTTTGCTGCTGTTCGGTATTGGTTGAACTTCCCGAAGCAGTTGTGAGCACCCTGGAGAAAGCCCACCTTCTCCAGGAAGATTTGGAAGCAAAAAACTGGTGAACTAACTGTTCAGCTGTTTCAGTGTGAGAGGTGATGCTGCTAGATCACTGAGTCCTGGAGCATTTAGATTTGAGGATGACAGATAGGTATGCCCTTCTCAGTCCTCCTCTCTCACACCCATGTGATAATTTGAAGTGTTCAGCATTCTTACTAGATTTCTTTATGGCTTGCTTCCTTGGAAAGATGATCTGGGAAGGATTAGGGTGGTCTGCAGTGGTTTTTGTCCCTACCACTTGGTTTAGGGAGTGACTTTTTTGGGATGCATTCTTTGCTATTGTTCTAGAGGCTGGCTTTCAGGTAGCTAGACACTTCTGGAATTGGTAGAAAAAAATATTAAAGATGCCTAACAAAGGCTGCATGAAGATAATGGTTTCAAGTTAAATTTTAATTCCTTTACTGTCTCTTACAGGTATACAACTTGTCCCAGAATATTCAGGAAGATGACCTTCAACACTTGCAGGTAAGAATATGCTGAATTTATATTAAGCTGTTTCTGAATTAACAGTCTGGAAATTGTTCTTGATTTTACTACTAATGTAATTGTGATTTGAGAGCAGCTTCCTACTTTATATAAAACATGAAAGCTGACCTGATACTAAAACTAGTTCTGCCTATTAAAACGTTATTTGCATCAACTCCATGATGCTGTGATGCTTCCTCTGTGCCAGTGTAGATGTAAAATAGCATAAGCTCCTAACTTGGTGAAATCCCAACTTTCTGAAGTTTGGCCTGTACATGAAGTCTGGTCTTTACGTAAGAAGTCCCAAAATTCCTGAGAATTTTTTTCAGAATGGGAAATGATTTATGATAGCTCTTAAGGAGAAGCTTCCCATGTTTCTTCTTTTTCCCTAAAATAAGAAAATGGATGGTGTTTCATAACTAGTTTCTAGTGAAATCTGGGAGCTTGGGTCAGGGCAGGAGGAATACCTTCTTCTCAGAAACCTTCTATAGTTTTTTATCTGAAAAACTTCTCTACAGTCTCATTTTTGCCTAGAAACAAAAGGAGGTAAGAATTGTCCTCTCACTACTGTGGAGTTTTCATCCTCTAACGGAACATTGTGATCAAAGGCCACTGAATTCTGGCTTCATATGAATGGTGTAAGAGCCTTATCTCCTTAAGTTAAAATCTGTAGCTTCAAAGGCTAGCTTGTGTATTAACAAATATCTGCCTGTGCTCAGGCCATGACCTCGTCACAGCTTAAAACCGTTTTACGTGTCTTCTGATTGAAAAGACTCCTGTCTTGTTCAGTGCTGCAAAAGACTGGCTGCTAACGCTGGCAGTAGAAATACACTAACTCAACATAATCTTGTGATGCTGTTCTCAGTTAACAGAATTACTGTATTAGTTAACAGAAACAGTATCGCTGGACCAAAACCAAACAAAGCTCACAGGAAAAACACACACAAAAAAGCTTTAGTAAATTATTTGAAAGCTAGACTTTGCTGATTGCTCTAGTCCTTTGACAGTCTCAGTGTTCCCTTCTATAGTAGATGAGATCTGAGGGAAGAAAGGGAGGAGAAGGGCAATAAATATAATTAAATGCTCATGTTCCTTGCCCATTGAAGGTGGGGATGAGGAATCATGGGCTGAGGGAAGGAGATGTTATTCTTAAATACTCTTACTCTTTGGCTGTATTTTTTTTTTTTTTTTGTGGGGGAAGGAATGGAGTGGGGTGGTAAGTTAGGATCTCAGGAACAAAACACTCATGTGGGTGCTCAACATCTTGGGAGCTTCTTTATGCCCAGGGTGACAGGGGCTTGGAAGTTCACTCGTGTCAAATTAGTCTTGTAAGTTTTCAGTTGCTCTTGTGAATGACACAGCGGAAACTGTCCTTTCAGCCACGGAATTTCTTCTGAGGTGTCCGAGGGATTACCTTCAATGAAAAGGAACAGTTGCCTTGTTCTAGAGGGCTTCCTTCATCTCACTCTCCAAAGTTTATAAAAGGGCTAGTGAGGTACCCTCACCTGACAGTGTTAAACTTGGCTGAAACAGCGAGCACGTGATTTTTGTTCTCATGGGTTTGCTGGCCCACTTAGTCCAGGGAGGGAGAATGCTGCTTTTAGCATTAAAGATGGTGAAAGCAACCAGGCAAAGACAGCTAGCGCTCTTTTTCTGCTGAAGAGAAAGAACAATTATGAGTTAAGGTCACAGGCTGAAGTAGAGATCTGGGAAGCTGCTGAACTTGGCTAGAGCTGAGGTACGAAGCATTCAAATGCAAGCCAAGTTCCTTGAGATTCCCGGGAATAAATTTTTTGTGGGAAGTAAGGGGGCAAGTGTTAGCTAGGCATACCTCCTTAGCCTAGGTGAAGAGTGTTGGAAACTGCCTGCCTGAGAGAGACAGCTTTCCTCTGAGAATAGCCCACAGGCCACCCACTTAGAGCCAGGGTGTAGTGACAGTTCTGGAGTGGCAACGTGAAACCAGTGGAAGTTGTCTCCTCCGTGAATTTTACTGGAAATTGGTGTACTCATTCATGAGCTGCGCTGACCGTTCTGGATCCATAATACAACTGAAGATTGAATGCATTGTTTTCTAGTGACATAAAGGATTGGTACAGTAGAAAACTGTTTTCTGTTTGTCACCCTTACGCTCTTCTTTCTCTTAGTTGTTTACAGAATATGGAAGACTAGCTATGGAAGAAATATACCAAAAGCCGTTTCAGGTAATTATGTGTGTTACATGTGTCTAAGCAATTGCATGTGTAGAAAATTATCTCAGGATAATTTACAAAGAGAAATTAGTTGGGCTGAAGCCAGTCTGTTCTTTACAAGACTGGTTTTCCTTCCCTGTCACCATGTTTCTTGACAAAAACAGTGGAAGAATGCTGAAAACGATCATAATTTAGGCAAGCGTAGCTTTTTGCCTGAGGTTTAAGCATAAAGGAATGGAAGTGTCAAGTGATGTGCTGACCTTAAGGAGAAATAAGTTTCATGTTTCCTTCCTACCCATTTCTTCCTGAGGTGTGGTTGGTCTTTGCTGGTGCATGGTTCAGAATATAGGTCTTACGACCTTGAAGAAATTGAGGGACTTTGCATTTTCATTATTTGAAGCATTAATGGCTCCAGCAGTTTAATTTTTCAAAACTGCTAGCATCTCCTGACTATTATATAGAGGAAGGTTTGAGGCTTCTTCCACTTAGCGGAGGCGAGGACTGAGACTTCTCCAAACCTGAATTATCAGATGATCCTTCTTAACCTATAATGCTACCAGCAGTGAGTTTTTAAGGCTCTTGTGTCTCTAGAATATTCAGCCTGCAAATGTGAGTCCCTTATGTTTTTGTGACTGGCCCAGGCAAGATGGTGTCTTCACTGAGCACCTCATCTCATAGAAGATTAACATCAAGGTTTGTTCTCCATCTTCAGCTGACAGGAGGAAACAACCATGTAATCTTTCTGGGGTAGTAAAAAGGCAAACCCATGTAACAGGGAAGCTCTCTTTTTGAGATGCTGAAGTACTTCCTTTCAGATAACGAGGGAGTTGCGGTTGTGTGTATAGAGGTGTATGTCTTTTCTTAAATTAGCAACCACTTGCACCATAAAACTACAAGGCCACTTAATTTAGAATAGACAAGTTTCGAATCTTTTAAAATTTCAAATAACTACGTATGATAGTGCACCATTCCTAAGGTCAAGAAAACCATTCATCACTGCTCTTCCTTTTACAGACACTAATGTTCTTAATTAGAGATTGGAGTTATCCGTATGAACATGCATATGGTTTGGAAGGAGGAAAAAAGTTCTTAGAGAAAAGATTGCAGGTATGTTATTTCCAGTAGTCCTACTGTGACCTAACTTAAGTGACACCTTATTTTCAAGATAGTGATGTGCAATGATCTAGCTCTTAAAATTTGTGGTGTTCCACTTACGCAGGGTTCTTGGGCTTACAACTCTACATCTTTACGTTCAGAAATAGAAGTCTAAATACAGTTGGGCTCTTACTGCTTTTAAGCTGGTATTTAAACTTGAGGTACTGCAAATCTGCATTAGCAGCTCTAACACCTTTTTTTTTTTTATCAGGTAAAGCAAAACCAACATGAAGAGTTACAGAACGTAAGGAAGCATATTCACTCCTGTTTCAGTAACCTTGGCTGTTTCCTGTTGCCCCACCCTGGTCTTAAAGTTGCAACAAATCCAAATTTCGATGGGAGGTTGAATGGTAGGAAGCTTTCCATTGTGTTTCTTGATTCAGATCTCTGAATTCATTTTCTTTTTATCATGGAAGTTAAGCACTGAAATAGTTGGCCATTGAAATGCTTGATTAGAAAAGTGTAGGGCTAAAAGGTGAAATGACAGGATCTAGAAATGCGTATTGTGTGTTCTTGGTTTAAAGGTAAAATGGAATGGATATCTTTATCTGGATGTTGATTTGTAATCTTGATTAACTTGAGACATCCCTAAAGGTCATATAATAAGGATTCTAAAGAAAAATAAAGGTTTCAGAGGTGAGCCTTCATAAATGTAGACTTTTCTTTCTTGTTATTGAAAGGCTTTTCTGTTAGAACTCTCAAAAGCAAAGGTCAAAAACTAGAATGACTATAGAATAGCTGCAGGCTTCTGCCACTGCAAGTTGAGAAGCAGTTTGGATTCTTCCAATTACTACTTTTCCCCCAACAGAGGGAATATATCAGAATGGCAAAGGCTGAAAACAAGATTTTTGCAGTAGCAGTTTTCCCACTGACAAGTTCTGTGGGTTTGTGTAAGATGTTGGTGTAATAAGGAAAACGCACTTCGAGTACTACAAGGATTACAGGGTCCTATTCTCTTGGTTTGAATTTAATATTTCAAGAGTAAATAGAACTTACTGAAGCTATAGTAGGTGTTTAAGCCTTTAAATATTTAAAAAATATAGTTAAGGCTCATGATGGTATTTTGGGGGGTAATGGGTTATCAGTGTTCCTTTGGGAAACATAAGACTGAATACTAACCACTGTTTTCTGAAATGGATTGAATTTTACTAGATATAGACGAGGATTTTAAGAAAGAACTGCGGAATTTGGTACCCTTACTGCTTGCCCCTGAAAACTTGGTAGAAAAAGAGATTAGTGGATCCAAGGTGACCTGTAGAGATCTTGTAGAATACTTCAAGGTAAGCAAACTTATGCTAATTATTTTTGTTAATGGCTTAAAAGAAAGTATTCTAATTTTAGGGCATGTTCTTCCCAGAGAAGATGAAGGTATCTAGGCTGACATTCACCGATCAGCTCACTTTTATGTTCATTTCATTACTGTTTCCAGAACTGGCACACAGCTTCCTAACAGCGTAGCTCTTAACAGACTACTATTGGCAAAATAGTGCTGGTTCTTAGTTTGTAAAGAAGCTAAAAATACTTCAAGCACTTTTAGAGATTTTTATACCGTTTTGAAATTCTGGTTTCTTTTTTTTAAGAGGTTCTTGTATACAGATAGTAAACCAGCTCTTAAGCGTCTAGGTATGCAGTAAAAACTTCAGATATTTTTTCTTCCTCTCCAGAGTTTTACTTGTAGGGAAGATGCTTTTTAAACACTTGCACGTGTAACAACATTTTATGCTATAAAATATTTGTGGATACCTGCAGCTGTTAAACTCCTGAGCTGTTTTGGTATCATGGTGACACCAGCAGTAATGTGATAACATAATCTCTCTACATCGCCAGGAATCGGTCTGATGCATAGCCTTTTTTTTTGAACTGGAATGGCTTAAACAGTCGGCTCTGTATGAGAAAGCAGCATTCCTCAAGGCCTTAATTTTGCATTACTACTTCTGAGCGTGCATGTTGAAGGCAGGACAGAGCTGATGTTATGCAAGTAGTTATGCAAGGGGTGAATCTGATACAAGAACTCTTAACACTTATAAAAGGTTACTTGATTTTGCAAGTGAAAGACGTGATGTGGGATGCAGAAGTCATGGCTGCTCTGACAAGGATTAAATCATCTCTGGAGCTCATACACTCAGTCTCTGTATTTACACGGCTGTATATTGCTTGTTCCATTTTCTTCTGTAGTAAGACTCGATCCCACATGGTGCAGGGAGTGCATGTTCAACAGCAGTTTGGAGAGGAGTGCACCCTAAAACTGTGCGACATCTCAGCTATTGAAAAGCTGCCTGATTGATGTTGCAGTAGCTGGTCTGGGATCTGCTAAGCAGGGTGCTGTGGGAACTTGATAGTTGCATAACTGAAGAGAACTGCTCCCATGTGACCGTGGATTTAAAGCTGAGATCATGAAGCCTGAGTTGGAAACTGGAGGGTTTATACTCAGAGGAAATAGCTACAGAAGCAAGGAGGGTGTCCTGGGAGCGGAGTCCTGTATAACTTTTTGTAGGTTGTCCTACCACCTAGAGCAGAAGGCACAAAGGGACCCTGATGACCTTGTTCTCTTCTCCTTTAGGGAGAAAATCTTCAGAACAGAGGCCTGTAGACAAGCTGGGGGGAGAGCAGTAGTAGTGTGGAGAAGAATAACTGCCCAGCCTCTATGGGGCTGTTCATGGCTTTCTTGGTTTAATCTGTCCTAAGAGCTGTGCTCGAGGGCACGGGCCATGTTGTGTGCTGGAGGAGATATATGAAGGATGTACTCCTCCAGCCTTGTGAAACCACGGTGAAAGAAAGCACCCGAGGATTGGCAGGGTGGGGAACAGAGGGACAGCCTGCCTGCTTGGCTTCCAGTGGTATTTTGGCAGTCCAGCACCGTACGCATTCCAAGGGAACGAGGCATGGGGAAATAAATTATGCTTTGGGGCTGTTTGGGCAGACCTCTTGCCAGAAAGTCTGTGCAAGTTAGTCGTCTTCATGGTTTTGGAAGAGGGCTCCCTGCCTAGCAAAGACCTTCTAATGCATTTGAGGGAGCAGAAACCTGTTCCCAAACCTGTCACTTTTTGAGATAGTGGCTGTGTTTCCTCAAGGTACTCTGCAACTTTACCAGGCCCTAGCTTCAAGTGCTCAGACCTTACTTACGGAAGGCATGGAAACTTGTATTTTGAAGTGGAACAAAGTCTAAAAGTAAAACATGCACAGACCAAACTCGGTGGCTTTATTGGTGCTTGCACAGGAAGAAAGCCTGCCAGCAGCTGTTGAAAAAGAACCACTTTGACAGAGGGATGAACTACTTATTTTAATACTGATAAAAGCGTGTTAATTGAAATGCTTTGTTAAAGTATTGCTTCTATTTACTAAAACTGGAGATTAATAAGGATTTCATGTTAGGCTTTGGGAAAGTAAAGGAGTTAAAACACTGGGGGTAAATAGGTGAATGCCAGACCTGTGTGTGTGGAGAAACTTGCTTCATTGAATACTTACTGTTATTACAAAGTAATGATTTATGAGATCTATATTATCCCTTTTCTCTCCCTCACCTCAATCATAAATGTTTAGGAAAAATAAACCCTTTTTTTTTTTATCTATTCCATTTAGGCTTACATTAAAATCTATCAAGGAGAGGAGCTACCTCACCCGAAGTCTATGCTGCAGGTATTTTCTTTCAAATAACCTGATAGAAAATGTGTATTTCATAAGTCCTGTGCAGTTGAAGGTCATGAATACTGGGAGTCTGCAGCTCCCACACAGAGCTGTGGCTCTTGAAGGAGCTGTGTGCTTTGAAAGCAGACTGAACTGTGTAGCCTGGGCACACATTTCTTTCCTCAGTCCTGTCTACCAAAAGGAGCAGGGGGTATAACTGATTGAAGCAGTTAAAAAGAAAGCAATTTCAAGCATATTTCCTTTAACTTGCTCTTTGTCAGTGTCTTTCAGATTTCATTTACAGGGCTTTTAGTATCAGATGCAGCAAACAGAAAGGAGAAAGCTTAAAGTCATGCAGCTAGTATCAATGTCTCAGCATTGGGCTCCTTTATCACATGTGGGTTGTTAGGTTGGATAACTACGCTGAGTTAAGGCCTGTATCTTCTTTACATCTTCTCTGGATTAACCCAGAAATCAGCTTTAAAATGATCTGAACACAAACTGGTTGTGTAAAGCTCTGTGTTGAATCCTTAAATTGTTTGGGTTGAAGAGTTTTCATCCAACTGTGGACTTCAGGACTGGTTTTAACCATTTCATATTTATAAGACTTCTTAAAATTAAGATTCCTGTGTCACTTCATTAAGATAAGAAGGACAAATAAACACCCAGAACAGGGTCAATGAACCAGTTCTTTAGGCTTTGGCAGGAGGGATGGTTCAGAAAACTTGTCACAGTGAAACAAAGGCTGCTATGATTTCTTCTAATTAACATGCCATAGATGTGGCTGTGAGACACAGAAGATGCCGTCTTGCAGGATGAGCTAGAATAACTGTCCTTGACACAACACAGATTGAAAGTAATCTCAGGTCCTTACAAATTCTGACACCAAAACTGCACATAATGCAGAAATATTGGCTTGCTTCTTTCTTCACAGGTAGTGACGTATCAGGATTAACATTTACTATTTTAGAGATCCTTGCTTGCTTTTTAACAGTAGGACATTCAGAAGAGGTTGCTCATGATGACAGGCCTGTACAAGCACATAGGATTTTGTCTGCAGCTGTACTGGAAAGCTGAAAACCCCCTTTCTTCTAGTCACTCTGTTTTAGTATATATCATTAACCTTCTCTTGTTCATGCAGGGCGTTTTCTTGGCAGTCTCAGTCCTTGGTAGTCCTTGGTGCTTGTGGGGTACGTTGGGCAGTGTAACTACATGTGTGTAACTTGCTGGTGATGCTGTAGTGATACGTGGTGCTCTGTTTTCCAGGCAACAGCTGAGGCGAACAATCTTGCTGCTGTGGCTGGAGCAAAAGACTTGTACAGTAAAGGCATGGAGCAGGTATGATAACACAGCTTTCTAACTGTCTGCACGTGAATATGGACCTTCGGTTTTAGTGTTATGGTTGGTGTGGGCTGTGAGAATATTAATGGGGAAAAGTAGCTTAGGGTTCAGGACTTGTTTTCTGTCCCCTGCACTGAAGTTAGATGCCTGATGCGGCAAATCCAGGATTCTTTGAGATGGGAATTGGTGGGGAGGTGTGGGAATGGGAGTTTAATATACCACCTGCTAATTCCTGCTGCTGCTCTTAAAAAGCCTATAATGTGAAATGGGCAGACAGGTGAGGAGATGTGTGGTGGGTCAGGGTAGACACAAGGGTAGAGTTCTAGGATGGTTTCACACTTCTATTCAGAAGTTATTCATTAGCTGTCAAATGTATGGATTAAAATCATTTAAAATAAAAAAAAAAAGGAAAACCCTTAGTCCAAAACTATATTGTCTGGAAAAAAAGTATGCAGTTCCCTACTTGCTTCTTCTCTTGAAGGTGGTGACTTACACCACTCCAAGCTGAACGTCTGGATGGACTTCATCATTCAACTTCATGGTGTTAGCAATATTTTGTCATGGCAAATTCTGGAAACAGTTGCATGTCTTGCAAAGCTTAACAAGACTATGCGTATTTAGAAAGTCTACAACAGGACCAGTGGGTTTAAATGTGTAATCACATGGGTGATAACATGCCGCAAACAGAGCTCCCCATTAACTGGGCTAATTCTGGTCTTAATCACTGAAGTAGCGTTCGGTTTTGAAGTTAGTTTAAGACCTAATGCTGGCGGCAGGCTAGCCAGCCTCAGTTGTTAGCAGGCTGACTTGAGAGTGCTGGCGTAGAGGGATTCCTTCATTTGTTTCCATTTTTGGAAAATCTCTTGAAATAACTAATGGGTTGTTTATATTAAAAAAAAAAAAAAGCCGAATCTTTTTCTACCTTGGCTCTTTACTGGCTGTTGAGATACTGTACTTGTAAGGCTTCTTACTTGGGGCGAGGAATAAACAGAAACAGATGTGCTCTCAAACAGACTTTGTTTCCATAGTAATTGTCCCCAGTATTGTGTATATTTTTGTGTCACTGCAGAGTGTAGTGTAGATAAAAACACAAGTGTCTTAAATCAACTTTTATCCAGATGTCTCCATTTTCTTAATGTGACACGGCTTTCAAAGTTCTGTTTTTAGGAACAGCACTTAAGACTGGATTATTTATGGCTATTTCTTACTGTACTGTCCGAGTTCTACTCGTGAACAAAAGCCCTCTTCTGCTGAGTGTGCATAAACAAATACTGTTCCCCTGATGACCTTAAATGTGAGGAACAACAGGTGCAAGCGCACAGAGCGTGAGAACAGTGGTAGTTATTTGTATGGCAAGCAGTGGTCTTGATACCTCAGAAGCTCCTAGTGTTGCAGTACTCTGGGCAATGTGCAAAAACCGTTTTGGAGGTTGAGAGACCTGTTTTCCAGGGAATTTTGCCAGGTACAGAGAACTGTAATAAGGAAAAATAATCAGGTGCTTGTTAAACTTGATAAAGGGGCAGCAGATGGGGTGATGGTGTCAGGATCCCGTTGCTTTGAAGATGCTAGTCAGTGAAGCCATGCATCTTGTGAGGCAGAAGGGGTATGCTGAGATAGTGATCTTTTCTGTGCCCTGCTGAAGGGAAAGCAGCAGGAGGAGGTTAAAGGTGATATGCTCAAGACACAAGATGACAAGCACCGCCTTGTGGCAGGAGGGAAAAGGCTGTAGTGTGACATCATGTAGAAATAATCTTCAGTCTTTAGATCTAGACCTTTAAAGTCAGACTCGGAGTTGGGGCTGATCTGAGCAGTTTGGACCTTTGGCCTAGGTAATCACCAATCATAGTCCGTAAGAGGTCAGACATCAGTGTTAGAGAAATTGTCATTGGAGTCTAACCATTTTTGTACCCGTGCTGGTTTAGGGAGAGGAAGACGGTGGGTGTCAACATCACAGGTATCTGAGTCCATGGTCTCTTCCCTTCAGCAGAAACATTCTCTCACAAGTTGATCTGAATCAAGCCTAGAGGACAGTCTAGGGAAGAACAGGCTAAAGATGTCAGCAGCTAGTTCTTGTTTATTCATATCACCTGGTAAGTTCCCTGGGACCTGCAAGTGGCAGCAATAAGCAGGAAGTTCCGAGTGTGCAAAATCTGCCTCACTGGTGTCCAAGTTCAGCAGTGAACCTCTCACTGAGGTGGGTGACGTGGTGTGAAAAGCTGAGGGGAGGGCTTCAGAGTGCTGTCTAACCTTCCTCAAGCCAAGCTTTGTCCTCCTTCTGGCGTTCCTTATTTCACCTTTTCATAACAGGAAAAATACGTTGTGGCTGATGTCCTCTCCTGGGCTTGCCCAAAGGGAAGGACTGAAAGTATTAGTTCTGTCAAGTGCTATGGCTCTGTATATGAGCAGACAGATAAGGCTCTTGCTGGGCCACGATGCACGGAACCTTTGGCTGCTTCACTTGGGATGGGACTCTAGACCTCAGAGAGGCAAGAAAGTTGCAGGAGGTAGTCTGCTGGCTTGAGAGGTGGGCAGGTTCGTTTTCAGTACAGCACAAGATATTTGGGATGCGCTGACACCACCTCTGATTGTTCCTGCAGATTTGTGGAGGAGACAAGCCTTACATTGCCCCAGCGGACCTTGAGCGGAAGCACCAGGATTACAGAGAGTCGGCTGTCAGGCAGTTCTGCTCGGTGAAGAAGATGGGAGGGGAGGAGTTCTGTCGGCGCTACCAGGAACAACTCGAGACGGAAATCGACGAGATCTATGCAAACTTTGTGAAGCACAACGATGGCAAAAACATCTTTTACGCTGCTCGTACCCCTGCCACTCTATTTGCAGTCATGTTTGCCATGTATATAATCTCAGGACTGACTGGGTTCCTTGGTATGAACTCCATAGCTACCCTGTGTAATCTCGTGCTGGGGATAGCTCTTATATCCTTTTGTACTTGGGCATACGTTAAGTACTCTGGGGAATTCAGAGAAGTTGGAACAGCCATTGATCAGATCGCTGAAGCTATATGGGAACAGGTTGGTATTTGTTTTCATGACAAATCTTTCCTTGAACAAACATATCAAATAGTTTCTGCTCAGTGTTGTGAGTAAAAAGCTGGTCTAGACTGAAGGGAGAGTACTACTTCTGCTGCAGGGGAAATCAGGTCAGAAGTACGACCACTCTGCAGTAAGTGTTGCCCCACGCCAGGATTGTTATTTACATACGTGTGCATGTGTTACATAAAGGCTTTACTAGGTGCTTGGATGGTAAGAGTGGAGGGACTTGTCAAAAATCCTGTTACTTTTTGGAGCAGAGCATTCTGCTTTCAAGGTAAGTTTAAAGCAGCAAACTTGCACTATGGATGTGGTGTGTAAAATATTTCAGGAAATGTGGAAGGTGGAAACACTGCCTTCTGTCACCTCTCCTGGTGGTGTGACACTGGAGGATTAATTAGACCTCAAAGAAAACTGGCTGATGAGTAACCAGACTAACGTGCAGTAACTGCTACAAGAGGATGTACAGCAGGTTTCTTCCTCCAGGAAGATTTGTGTTAGTCTGACCCTTCAAGTAGCACAGCTGGTGCAACTGCTGTTACAAGAAATACATGCCAGGCAGACTAATTCCTAAGGAAAACTTCAGTGTGAGAGAACCAAAGGCCTCTACAAAGATTTTGCCTGAATCCAGTTGATGTAGTTGTCCTAGTACAGCCAGTGTGGAGAACTCCTGACCAACTCTTCTGAGTAGCTTTCCATTTTTTTCACTAAAATAGGTTCTACAAGGCGTAAGCAAATAACTAACTGGAGACTTCTGTACCGCTGCAGTCTTCTGCATCTGAAAGGTGACTTTGTTCCAGGTGAATTGTAGGCAGTGGTACGCTAAACCTGTCTCTGAACGGCTGCGTAAGGTTATGAATTGCCATGTAAATAACTGGAGAGGAAAAAGTGGATTTCATGATAAGAAGCTGAGCCTCAGGTACTAAATTTTGAGTTGCAGCCCTTGACTAGTGGTTAAAATTGGGGCTGCTCTTCACCACCGTGAAGCTTCTCGCTTTGCAGCTCTGGGTTGAGCACTGCAAGAAAAGTGGAAGGTGTCAGCTGGTTGCGTAGTGCTCACTGTGACAGCACTACTGCCATAGGGTACCTGGAGCGTGTAGGGTTTAATTTGATTTCTGGCCTTCCCTGAGAAGGGGGAGAGCTTGGTTATGGCTTCTTACGGGCCAGAGGAAGGTGTTCTTTCGCCAAAAGAGCTTGCTGATGGTATTGTTACAGTTGCACGACACTGATAAGGGGCAAAGCAGCTACAGATTCTGCTCCGAGTCTCTTGTATTGTTGTTCTTGCTATTGATTTTTCTTTCTTTTCCCTCCATGCTTCAGAGGAATCCCAGGAAGGTAAGAAGCTACTGGAGATCTTTTTTTCTGAACTTGACTGACTTTTTCTAAGAGCCAGTTTCCCTAACAGCTCAATTCATGTTTTAGGTGTTTTCCAAACTCTTTGAAGTCCTTAGATGCCGAACGATTCGCCGTGCTCTTACATCAGTGCCGCGACAGCGACTCTCATCCAACAATAACAAGAAGAAAAACTAGCCAGTATTTTTAACTTTCTTTCTGTATCTGAAGTGTTCACACTTAAACATATAGGACAATAAGCTGGACCGTCTGGGCCGGTCTGCATAAATGCTGTAACCATACCAGACTGATGCTGCATATAGGGTATGGAATTGCACATCCATCTTCTAGGATCTATAAAGTGGTTTGAATTCAGAGAAATACTGCTGTATAGGAGGGATATCACTTGTGTTTATAGCATGTGGCTGATTTAACCTCATTACTGTAGCAGCAAAACTCATTTCTCTTTCAGTTCATGCCAGGTTGTTTCAGACTTCAGCATTCCAAGTTTTTTTTTCGTTATTTCAAGTCTCATCTTTTTGTATGCGTTTATATTTTCTTTTCCTTGGTTACCTCATTTTTTTGTTTCTTTGCACGTTTCTCATTCCACAGGTGTTGAAGCCCATGAGTGATAATTTGGTGGAGGATCATATGAGACAGTCTGTTAAAAACTCTATCAAAGCAGGCCTGACCGAGCAGGTGTCTCACCATGCCAGACTAAAGACAGACTGACAGTTCATCTCCTCTTCAACTCTGCCCTCTCATCTTAGACATGCTTGCTGTACCATGAGAACTCAATAAAAAAAAATAAAAAATAAACCAAAGTTTACAATCAACTGTAGAAGTAGTTTAGTGTGACTGGCTTCACAGATTGCTGCCATCACCTGGGGAGAGTAAGTTTGTCAGTGCTCTGCTTCTGAGACAAACTGGTGCCATGGAGACCGCTGGGGTGGGAGGGAGGGGTGCGTGTTTTTAAGTATAGTCCTGGTGAACTGTGCATGTGTGCGTTTTGGGGAGTGCGTGGGGGAGGCGTTTTTCCCCCGGTGTTTGAGTTGATGCAGTTTCTGGCTTACAGTGGGGAGCCTGTCCTCTGCAGGAGGTAATTTCAGGGAAGTAGCAATCAGACCCGCCTAAAGGGTGCTGTCACCAGACGTACCTAGCTCTGCGACATCCCCTTGCCACCTCGAAGGCAGAAGTTCTGTGTATCGACTTGGTGAAGCCATTAGAGCCACTCCGTTGCAGTATGTATCTCGCTTTACTGCCTTTTGTACCAGTGTTACACAAATGCATGTATTGGTTCCTCACGCCGCGGATGGCAGAAATACCTGGTAGGGGAGGCGGTGGGTCAGAGCAGATGGTGTCTTGCCTTGAACTTGCAGACCTGGTCCCAAAGGAGGTGCATATCAGAACCGAGCTGTCTTTTTCTGCAGTTTAGCCTTCGTGTATATAATATTGCCATTAATTCTACTGGGGGAGAAATTCCATCCAAAAACGTTGCCTACAGCTACCAAGCAATGAGTTAGGATTGTCTGTACAGTGTGTTTAGTTTTTATTTTTTAAGAGATCACAGATAGGGCATGTATATGAAATATAAATATATAAATACGATTTTGTATCAAAGTTTTGTAGTTTATGGCAAAACCTGGTTCTGTGGTAGCTAAGTGCAGTCCCTGTAAAGGAATGTTTGTGGCTCATGTAAATGTGTGAATGCATCAACAATTTGAAGTTTTTTGATATCTTTGTGATATTTACCTGCCTTGAGCACTGCAATCTCTCACCCCCTTGGGAAAATCAGTGGGAATGTTTGTTGTGAAACTCTTGTCCTCTGTTGCATTTTAAAGTTATTTCCTGTAATTTATTTTCAGTACATGATTAAAATCAGTTGTGTATATATGAAATTAAATTCGTGCTTATTTTTAAAAGATGTTTAAGTATGTATTCTACATAAACTATGTCAAATACTTATCCTGACAATTATGTAAACAAATTGTCTATTGTACTTCATAGCTTTCTATTGAAGCTGATGTTTCCCTCATGCTTGTCTCTGAAAGATGACATTTGTCTAGCTCATATCCCCCCCCCGTTTAGGAAAACTTTCTGCTCTTCTAAAGCACGCTTCTTGACTTGTGGAGTTCTGTCAGCTTCTGCCCTCCGACAATTGTATCATTCTGAAATCATGTTACAGGATCTGTTTTCACTCTTGACTAAGCATCAACCAAGGCGTTTTCAGATGTGTGGAGTACAAGGGCAGCTAAAGATTAACTGCTGTAGTTTCAGCTGGAAATGACTGTGTGCAATAGCTTGTATCTCTTTTTTTTTCCTTCATTCCTAAGTAGTAAAAATTTCCATCAATGTTTGAGCTTCATCAGGCTCCCCTCTCATCAGGGAGGGAAATCATCTGTGTAGAACTAAAGCAATTGCACTGTGACTTTTGTACCCTAAGGAGCTTCTAGGGAGTGGTGGTTGTTACCTGTTTTCCGGAGATAGGGCTCAGCTCCAGGTGAATGATGCTGAAGATGAGGTAGGAATGTTGCATTTTATGGTATCTTTAAAACTGTACAGATTAAATACTGTTATTTAAACAATCTAACGCTTTGGTGCTGAATCTCTTTTCCTTGTTAGTCAAAAGCCTGAGGAGTTGTGTAGGTGCCTTGGAGTGCCGTGTGAGGCTGTGCCCTGCAGTGATGGTGAGAGCAGAACCCTGCCCGTGGGGTGACCCTAGTGAGGCTGGAAGACTTCATCCAGTCTCTGCCCTGTTAGCATCAGAGGACCGATGGTATAAGGGAGTGGGGTAGAGGAGAATTCTGAACCCGGTGTCAGGAAGCTATGAAATAAATGCTTAAGGGCACAGAGAACAGTAGGGACAACTGTCATCCTTCCCCTGCTGCCCCAAGTTCCCATTTTGAAGGTTTAGGTTAGTCATTAACGTTAAGAGGCTTGTCTGCACACACATGCACAGAGCACAGGGTTTTCCTGCTCCTGTGGCTAAAGATGTGAAAGCTGTCATGGTGCTAACAGTAGGGGCTCACTTCAGAGCAATGAGGGGTTACTGGTGCAAGGAAGGGGACTTGGGGACTTTGTAGAACTTGCTGTGGGATGTTTGTGGGAGGAACCAAAGGCAGGAAGAAAGATCAAGGTGATTTTCAGGAGGAACAAGTGTGGGAAATGGAAGGTCAAGGGCATAGAAGGTACTGGTTGTGTGTCAACAGGTTGCTGGTGAGTGTGCTCGTCTATTCTGGGTCTGTGTGTGATCACTGTCTTCTCACTTGTTCTCTCCTCCACCTCCATTTCTAACCCGCTTCCTGGGTGAGGGGACTCAGGAGACACCTGAGTGCCAACTGGTGTGGGACCTCTGGTCATGGGGGCTGTGTGGGGAGATAGGAGTAAATGGCAAACAAGTGCCAGCAGCTGTAGAGCCAGGGCATGTTTGTGTAGAATACGGGTCCAGATCAGCCAGCAGCTAGGGGAGTGGCCTGGGAGCCAGCTAAGGGAAGCAGCCTGGAGTCCAGGCTGGATGCACTTAGAGTTCTGTTAGGCAACCAGGGACCAGAGCTCCTCTTAGAGGGACTGGAAGGTCCTTGGGGTGTGCGGGTGCCCCCTGAGACACATTTGTAGTGTGAGTGCTGCCCTCTGTGGGAGGCAACTGGAGACAGAAGAGGCTGGAGCTGATGGGGCCTTAAAGGCCTGAGCTGGTGAGCGCATGGGTGTTGTGGGAAAGGTGTCAAGATAAAAGATATTTTCTGTTACTTCAGGAAAAGCATGACTATTAGAGGTTATTCTGCTGTGGTTAGAACGTGTTCTCCCGCTGGCATCAAGTTAAACAGGAACTCGACTTTACAAACTTCTGCTGAAGTCCCCAGGTTCCTTAGGATGGGAAAATACAGATCCAGAAAAATGTACTAAAAACAAACAAACAAACAAAAAAACAAAACAAACAAAAAAAAAATGGAAGGTCATAAACGACAGGAACCTTCTATCTTGTAACTCAGTTTTCTTAAAGCAGCTTATGGCAAGAAAGAAAAGCTTGCCATAAGCTTTTCCTGTGCAAGGCTGATCCCTTGAGAGGCAAGAATAAGAAAATCTACAAAGTTTATCAGCTAGCACAGCAAGTATAAGAGGTTGAACAGGAAGGCCTGTATTTTATGAATCTAGATATCCTTAGTGTCTGGTGCTTTTTTGATTGTGCTAGCCTATTGTGGCAGTATATCAAAACTTCCTGCCTGTGACTGTCTTAGGTTAAAGTAATCAGGCACAGGTTATGGTAAAACTTCCTTTTTTTTTTTTATTGAAAAACATGGGCAGGAGTAAAGACATTATTTACACAAGTTCCTGACTGCAGCCCAATGCAGGAACATATGACCAGCAGTATGAGGAAAGGAGGTGGGTCCAAAACATAATTATGGAGGCTAACGAAGGGTTTGATGAGTACCACTCCCTGATGAACGTGGACCTTCAGATAAGATCAGCAACTGAAACGAGAGAGGTTAAGAAAAATATAAGTATGCACCGAGTGGGCTGAAAGCAACAGCCCGGTGGTAAAGTGCACCCAGATTCTCTAGAGGGAGACACGGGGGTGTAGTTGGGAACGAGGCACATGGCAAAACAAAGCCTCTGTCCCTTCCAGCTGCAGCACGCCAGCTCCCCAGCAGAGAAGGGAGGCAGCAGCCTCCCTGGGGCAGGCCCACGCTCACCGTTCATGGGCATCTCGTCGATCTGGGTGGAGTAGTACTGCTCGATGTCCCGCAGGATGCGGATATCGTCGTTCTTCACAAAGTTGATAGCTACACCTTTTCGCCCATACCTGCCCGAGCGGCCAATTCTGTGGAGGTGGAAGGAAAGAGACTGGAGCCACTGTGGGGAAGAGTAACCCAGCTGCCTTCCCTAATGTGAACACCAGGCTCACCTGTGTATGTAGAGTTCTCTGTTGTTGGGCAAGTCGTAATTTATGATCAGGGACACCTGAGGCACATCCAGGCCTCTAGCCCAAACGTCTGTTGAGATAAGGACTCGGCTGCAAAGAGAAGGGGACAATTACTGCTGTTCCACCAGCACTGGGCCTCCCTTACCCTCCCCCCAGCACACTGGCAGCATCCACAAGTCTGTCCCATGCAGAGTTGCCAGCCTTAAGGGGAGAGACAGAAAGGTAGATAAAAGCTGGCTCTGCACTTCCTTTCATTATTTTAAACGCAGCAACTCCAGGCCTGTTCTGTTTTGCTGAAGAGATCAATTCTATGCGTACAAGTAGGAGCATTCCTCCTTGGAGGGTGACGATCTCCCACCTCTGAGATACCATAAGATGGATGGGAATCAGAGTTCTGATTTTAAGCTAGACTAGGAACAAGGCCTTGAGAGAACGGTATTAGAGGCTTCTAAGATAGGTTCCTTTGAGACATTAGAAGAAATCCTGACCTGAGATGGCAATGATGTAAGTACTGTTTAAGGAATTTACCTTGCACCAGATCTGAACTCTTTCATGATGGACTCTCTCTCCTTCTGCGGCATGTCCCCGTGCATGGATGAAACTGTGAAGTTGGCTTCTCTCATCTTCTCTGTGAGCCAGTCTACCTGCAGGCACAGCCAGGCAGCCTGGCTTAGCTATTTGCTCATGGCAGCCAAATAATGCTAGCTGGGCTTGGAGAATGTCTGAGCACACATGCTGGTAAGGATTGAGAGACACTTTAACGAGCATTGTGGAGCTAAAGGAAGTAAATAGTCCTTACAGAGCATCAGCTATATGACAGGGTTCCACGAACTCCCAAAGGAAAGGAATTAAGGACACTTATTCAAAAAAGGTGGTTTTGTTTTAGGGCTTACAAACAATTTTTACCCAAGTAGTTCTAGTCCAAAAAGGCAGCTCCTACCAACTACATCAGGTCTGCCTGTAACCTGTCATTCACATTAGGCACATCCTAAAGACACGTTTAACCTCTGCTCTTATCGAACGATTCCCAGCAGGGGAAGCGACTAGGCCTTGTAGCTGGGTTTGTTCCAGCCTTTCCTTGGAGTCACTCGCTCAGAGCAGACACTCCTTAAGTGAAATAACATAAACAACGTCCATCTTGTGGCTACTGTACCTTTCTCTTGGTGTTGCAGAAGATGACAGCCTGGGTGATGGTGAGCGTGTCGTAGAGATCGCACAAGGTGTCAAACTTCCACTCCTCCCTCTCCACAGCCACAAAAAACTGCTTGATTCCTTCAAGGGTCAACTCATCACTGTAGGGGAGAAGAAGAGCTGTAACATGCCACCAGTAGGTGAATACAGACAATACAGGTGAAAGGGTTGGCTGTGGTTCAGCAGAGCTCACATCTCTGCCCCGGGTGTAGTGGGATGCACCAAAGTCCGTGCTATTTGACAAAGTCCCTGGAGAATTCTGCTCTACGAAAGGCCTCAAACATTACCTGTGCAACAGAGACTTCAACCTGGGCACCCTCTCTGCTTTAGACAACTTCTAAGGGAAACACTTCTGTTCTCATTATTTTTAGACTCAAACATATTAGCAAAACGGACTGAAGAAAGATAACTGGGGCAATTTAAGAGATCAGACAAGAGGGAAGCCCTCCCAGCCAGGCTGCCTACTTACTCCTTGATTCCTGGTGCGTTCCAGTGCATAAAGAAAGGTCTGTGGCATCTGGATTAGTCAGCTTTAGGCTTTCTAGCCATGCTGTATAAAAGCAAATTAATGGAAGATGCCTCTGGAGGAGCACAGGAATCAGGGAGGCCTGAGAGGTGGATTTCCAGAAGAGACGGCTGCTGCTCAACCTGACTCCCCACCCCCTCCACACAGAGCAAACAGAACTGGACGAAGATTAAGTCAGATAATTCTGCTGCTGCTTGAAACTGGGACATGAGGATGTCTGCAAATGCCTAGTCAAACTGCACTGGTGAGAAGGAACAGCTGTCCTTCTCGCGTTCCAGGAAAACTCACCGTTTGACCAAGATGCGAATGGGGTCGGTCATGAATTTGTTGGTCATCTCCAGAATTTCATGAGGCAAAGTGGCACTGATCAGAACCACCTGCGTAGCTGGAGGCAAGTATCTGTACACATCATAAATCTGTTCCTTAAAACCTGCAAAAGCACGGGACGCTTAGCATATCTTTCTCCTGAATATCTTTTTTCAGTTTGAGCTGGAATTCAGCATTGGGCCTGTGCTATGAGAGCATTGAACGAATCAGTAACTCACAGCCAGCATCATCCCTCACTTACCTCTCCCGCACCCACCCCGCCACGGCTGTGTTGCACAGCACAGAAAGCAGCCCTCGAGAATTTTTAACTACTGAAAAGGACGGGATGACTGAATTAGACAAGGCACATTAAGTAGCTTGTTACAGCCTGTAATGTAACTGTAATGGCCTAGCTTTGGCAAAACCAGTTGTTTTTAAGAAGCAGGACTAACAACTGGGACACAACGGAATCTCAGAGAGCTGAGTAGGAAGAAGTGCTTTACCTTTATTGAGCATTTCGTCCGCTTCATCCAACACCAGCATTTTGATGGCTCGAGTCCTTAAACTTCGACGCCGAATCATATCTGTAAGATTTCACTCTGTAAGGTGAAAAGGCTCCGAAAGCGAGCGAGCCTATGCTGCTCCCACCCCTGTCAGTGTGTTTTGCTGGAGGAAGGACAGGAACTTCCCCTGTGCAAACAGAGACTGGTGTTTGATGATGAAAAAAGCACACCCAAGGGCCACCGCACACCCTGCGCCCAGGGGCACGTCTCTGCCATTCAGCTGAGGGAGCACGGATCGCAGGGAAGCTCTCAGAACCTGACCTGTGGGAGGCTATTTGGTAAATGCACGCAGGTGAACCAGTCTCCCACCGCAACTGCAGCTGGATGCGAGAAATGCAAAGTGCTACCTCAAATTTCTGTCAACAGAGTGGGGAAATCTGCCTCCTGTTTGAAAGAGCACGTGGCTTTGTGTAACTCCTTAATACTGTCATTAAAAAATATTTGCTCTAAAGTGTGCTGTTCAAAGCCAACAGTTTGGCGGCCACAAATTGTTTTTTTTTTTCTCTCCGCTTACAGAGACTAGCTTTATGTTCTCCCAGTGACAGGTATTCACATAAAGTGTTGCCTCTTTCTCAGAGATCCAGAAGATGTGAGCTTAAAGGCTAATACTACCACCGTGGTAATTGCCATTAACAGTAAGTATAAAAACCTTTGTTGTGAAACTACAAAGTACAGTCGCGTGTACACCTGATTTAAGAAAAGAGCTAGGGATGGCCAGTACACAGAAAATACGGGCCCAATTCTGCCATTCAAAAAGACCCAGCACCTCTCTCCTCTAAGACTTTGAACTATTTCCTGGGACTGTAGTATCTTCCTTGTTAAAAATTACCCTGTAGCATGAAAAAGGAGTAAAGAACCATTTCAATGATGAAATGCAAAATATAAACAGAGAAAATCTCAATAATCTCAATATTCTCCCCACTGATTTCTCAAGTTTCACCTGTTACTCCAGGAAATTCACACCTTGTTGTAATTCAGCACACTTGAAATTAATGGTGTCACAATAAATGCGATCCTCACGCTGTCTCAAATCTAAGCACATAAAATCTGCATGGTGTTCCCATGGCTCAACTCGTCTGAACCCGGAGGGATGCAGCCTCGCAGAGCTCCTTACCGAACACCCGGCCTGGAGTGCCAGCTACAACGTGCTGCCCGTAATCCAGCTTTCGAATGTCTTCCCCCACGTTGGTGCCTCCAATGCAGGCGTGACACTGGACGTTCATGTAGTCTCCCAGAGCAAGAAGACCCTGTTTCGACGCAAAAGAACAGATTAACCAACTGAGCTCTCACAAAATGTGTTATCTGTGAAGAGCTGTAGGTCTGCATGGCCATATGGTGTTTTTTTCAGAAGATGTAAGCTCCATAAAAATACTTTTTTTCAGTTGTTAACCAAACCTCCTCAAGGGCAGGCTTTCAAACACTGAGGACTCAGTCTCCAGGGATCATAACTGCTTTAAAAAAGTACTGTCCTTAAAAATTCAGGTAGGAACGTGTAAAACCTTAGACCGCTAAACAACATGGTCATGGAACCAGGAATGGATACAACGTGGATTGGAAAAACAGCCCTTTATCAGAATTTCTTATTCCTTTCAGGAAAAATGCGTGAACACTTCCAGCTCTACTGGGAGACAACTGGGAATCGGCAGCAGGCCTTGCAAGTGCTTTACGGATGGTGATTTAGCTGCTCCTACCTTCTGAATCTGTACAGCCAGCTCCCGAGTTGGTGCTAAGATCAGGGCCTGGGTCTCACGAACCTGACAAGAAGAGGCAATTGCAGCAGTTAGTCACGTGGCAGGTAGCATCCAAGCATAACATGCCCCAGATCTTATGGTACTCTGAAATGTCACACTTGAAGGATTAATCGTAACATTTTGTGCTAAAACCTAGTGTCTGCAACGGTCAGTGCAGCTAGAAAGCTGCTCCCACACAGTACAGCCCTCTTAGATCAAGTTGCTTTTGACAAGTCAGTTTTTGGGTGGTTCTTCACTTGACAGCTTGCTTTTCTACCTAATTTCTGAAAATAATTATACAAGTGTGTACTCATCCTACAGAAGACTAGAAAGAAACTTAAATGACCGAAATTTCATATTTCCAGTTCAGACAAAAACCTTGCACTGCAGAAAAATAATGTTTTGAAGTGTTGGATTTGAAAATTACAGAAACAAAGCAAAAAGCTGACCTTTTCATTCAGAACACGCAATGTTTATTTTTACAACCCCAGGCAGTGCCAGGTGAATGGCAATCTAGGCTTTACTTAAAGGAGTAACAGCCCACAGAAAATCGTTTTACTCATCATCTACACACCCAAGTGGCTATTTCAAAAACAATTAAGATGGACATGGTACCCCTGAGTACAACACAAGCAAACATTCATCAGTCAGCATCCGATTCTGTGCAATGTATGCAGCTGTTCAGATGGGTTGGCGATGCTGTTAGGACTGCTGAGAGATTAACTTAGCCCTCTAATGACAAAAATAAAACTGTATGAATGAGGTCAGCTATTAAAACCACCTTTATAAGACTTTTTTCTGATTGTATTTCGTCAAGGTGGGTTTAACAGCTAAACTGATGAAATTTTCAGTCAGAATTTTGCCTCAATTTCACTGCCCATAATTAAGAGTTCAATGTAAAGCTTCATTTGTTAACCCTAACAAACAGAGGCTTTTATGACGATGAATCTATCGACTAAAAACCAACAAACAAACTTTCAGCACATGCTGTGAGGTTACCTGTATATCCAAGCACTGCAGAACGGAGATGGAGAACGTTGCTGTTTTTCCTGTTCCGGACTGTGACCTGAGAAACAGATGTTTGATAAATGCTCTCCATTTCTGGATAAACAACGCAGGTCATTTCAGCATATTCCACCTCTCTGCCCAAAGAACTGCCATTCATTTGTTGAAAACAAGCGAACGTTGCGAACAGCCTATCCCACAAAGCTTTGTTATGATCACAGCATGGTTTGCAGACACGCAGCTTTAAAGACTGTAATATCAGCACTGTCTCTTGCGGGGTCCCTGGCTCTGGCATGGTTACTCTTTTACCAGATCAGTACTTCAGCTTTCTGCAATCTGTCCTGGAAGATTTTTTGTTATTTTTTTTCAAGGAAATTTTAGATCAAAGAATCCAACAGTGGCTTTAGTTGATCAGGACATTGAAGATTATCTGGTTCCACTCCCCCCGCCATGGGCAGGGACACCTCCCACCAGACCTGGCTGCCCAAAGCCCCATCCAGCCTGGCCTTGAGCACCTCCAGGGATGGGGCGTCCACAGCTTCTCTGGCAAGGTGCTGCTGTGCCTCACCACCCTCATGGTGAAGAATTTCTTCCTAACATCCAATCTAAACCTGCCCTCTTTTATTTTAAACCCATTCCCCCTTGTGCTGTCCCTCCACTCCCTGAGGAAGCATCCCTCCCAATTTTCCCATAGGTCCCTTTAGATACTGGAAGGCCGCTGTAAGGCCTCCCTAGGACCAGATAAGCTAACACAGCCCAGAAGGCTACCAATTCCCACTAGTGACCCCAAAAGACTTTTCCCAGCAGCAACCACATCCTTTTCGGCCACCAGAGAGAAACACCAGCTTTCCCCCTGCATATCCATCCCCGCGGCGGGCACTTCTCCGGCCCTGCAGACAACAAACAGCCACGTACTGTGCGATCACGTCCCGGCCCTTGATGATCTGCTTGATGGCTCGCTGCTGGATGGCCGACGGCTTCTCAAACCCTGTGGAAACAGCCGTTAAGGGCGCGTGCCCAGGGCCCCACCACACACACCCCAACACCCCCACATTCCCCCCAGTCCCCTTCCCCTCCCCGTTTCCCCTTCCCCTCCCCCCCTCACCGTAGGCGTAGATGCCCCGCAGCAGGTCCTCCCGCAGCCCCATGGTGTCGAAGGTGGGCGTCACGTCCACCTCCTCGCTCGTCTCGAACTCCACCTTGGTCATGTCCTCCTCCTTCATCAGCCGCTTCCTCGCCGAGCCGCTGCCGCCCCCGGAGCCCGCTGAGCCCGACATGGCCGCGGCCTCTCCCGCTGCCGCCTCACACGAGAGACCAGGCCGCCGCGCGCAGTGCGCATGCGCAGAGGCGGGGCTGAGGGAGCCGGAGGGGGTAAGGCGCATGCGCGGTGAGGGAATTGAGGGTGGGCGGTGGTGCGGGTGAGTGGAGGGTGCTGCTCCTCGGCTTCTGCTGCCGTCGGACATTTTCTGCCCTCCCCCGCACTTTTTTTTGTCCTTTTTTTTGGCGCTGATCCGTCTGGTGAGCGGCGGTAGGGCGAGAGGGAGCGGGGTGAAGCTGTGGCAGGGGAGGTTTTGAAGTTGCATTCTGTTTGTAGTGTAAAAATGATAATGATGGGGGTGTTTAAAGGGTAATGGGGGGTATTGGTGTTTAAAGGGGCTGCTTCACCTCCTGTGCCTCTTCTCCCACCCTCGTTTTTTAGGAAATTGGAGGCTTCCAGGCAGCACAGGTGGCCCATCCTCATGGCACGCCAGCATCGAGGCTGTTGGTGCTCTGGGGGCTGAAGGAAGGCAGGAAGGTTTCTTCCATCAGGGATCCCACTGGTCGCCTTCACCTGCAGCTCCCCAGAGGTGCTTCCCCTGAACCTTGGACCTGTAAGTCGTGGCCAGTTCCTTACACAGGGTGCTTCGTTTCCAAGTCACATCTGTACAACATTTTGCGGACACAGATCCAGCCATTGCACCTATAAGGGTTTCTCTGTTTCCCCACAAAATATAATCCTAAAGAACAGGTCCTGCTGAGAGCAGTTCACACTGAGATGTTTCGTTTCACAAGGGAGTGATTTAACAGACATTAGTTGAGCGAGAGGATTTGGCTAGTTTTCCACGTATTGGTCATTTTTGGGGGATGGTTTGGACTTCACCCGCTGCATGGTGACTGAATGGCCCCCTTGGGAGCTGCTTGGGTAGGAGCACACCCTGTGCAGGTGGAGCGGGACAATAATGCTGAAAAACAGAGCTTTCAACTCTGGTCTTCTTACAGGGGGGAGAGGGATGCCTATCATAGCAGAACTAATAAGTCACCCCAGTTCTGACATTGGCTTCAGAAGCTCTGATGTCTCTGTGCCACTTGTGACGGAGGCTGTCACCCTTTTAGCACATGGAGTGAATTTCATCCATATTTTCCTTGTTTGATGCAATATATTTTTGCTTCTTAGTGCTTTTAATCCCAAGGAGTGACAATGAAGTTGCAAATGCTTTTGGAGTAACTGCTTTAATGCACTAAGGCGGAAGAGGAAAGGCTGTCTCCAAACCTGGAAGGAAATTGATGCTCTTGGAGATGTTACCAGCCCTGTTTTAGCTTTCTGGCAATCAGGTTCTGCTCTTTGAGTCAAGGTGACTGAATCTCACCTTTGTGTCAGGGAGGGCTAAGCTGACTTCAGCCCAATTTTAACTTCTAGGCCAAACAAAATGTTGTCTGGCAGTTCCTGTCTGACAGTTTTCAAAAGACCATTGTATGCTATATAACTTTTGTTGGCCTTTCTGAGGATACTGCATTTTCACGGGTGCGTAGGGAGACCAAAGTTTGCGGTCTGTGGCCTCCAACTTGCTCCTTGTCGTTGCCTTAGAGGTGTCTCATGACATCTCCCTCCTGGCAGCTTGGTGTTGTTCTTAGAACTTTCTCAAATATTGATGGGGTCCCTGGAGCTTCAGTACTGAAAGCCATCAGTTTTTCTCTGCCTGTTTTCTCCCACTGACTTGCCTCTGTTGCTTTTTTACTTGACATCACAGGAGAGTGAGCATCCTTCATGCGAAGCTTTGTGAGCCCACATCTCTCCAGCATCAACAAAGGCACTAGATTCACCAAACCTGAATTTGTCATTTCCATCTGAGCCCTGGAAGAACTTCAAGGAGATCCTCAAAGTCCCTGGCACTGGCTTTTCTGGTGGTGGCGAGTGAAGTGGGCCACCAGGCCTTCCAGCAAGCAGACATCTGGGGTGGAAGAAGCGCTTGCAGGCAGGTTTGTGATGAGGGGCTGGCTTTGGCCACACCAGAGCTGGAGAAAATCTGGGGCAGATATGATCAAAGCCTGTTTGTGATATGGGGAGTGTCTCTAAGACTGGAGTGTGGTCAGCTGGTGTAACAGTAGAAGTGCTGGAAGAGAGGGGAGAGCAACTCCAGTCTGTGTTTATCTTTCAGAGGCCAAGCAGCTGCCCAGAGGAGCAGGAGAGCCTAGCAGAGGTGCCCGCAGCGCACTCATGGTCCCCAGGAGTGGGCTTCAGCATGCGGCCGTCACCTCCTACGCATACAAACTCCAGTGCCTCAGGTAAGGAAGACTGCTGTGAGGAGGGCCCTTGTGTGAGGTGTGTGGGGTGTCTCTGAATGCCTCGCTCGCTGTGCCTGCAGGATCCAGGTGAAGCAGATCTGTAGGGAGAGGGACAAGGCAAGGCTGGATTTGGAGAAAGCGGAGAGACGCTGTATGCAGCTTGGCAGGGAGTTGGACGAGCAGTACATCGCCCTCGAGCACAGCCAAAGCAAGCTCAAGTAGGAGGGGCTGTTTTGTTTCAGCAGGGAAAATGGCTTTCCTGTGGGTGCCTACAGTCTCTTCCTCCTGTCCCAGCTTTCCTTTCTGAATACCTCCCTTGCTTGGCTGTTGTATCAGTGGCAGAGGAGTCCCTGAAGACCCCTTATGCTGTGTGCATGTCATTTATGGTTCCAACATCCCTCCCCATACAGGTTCTTGTCTTCTGCTTTTTGTGGGGTGAGTGGGGATGCCTGGACCTTGTAGTCTGTGAATGTGCTTCAGTCATTTTGCTTGTCTGTTCCAGGGACGTTCAAACCGAAATGAAGGCAAAGGAGCTGCTTTTGCAGCAGGCAGTCAACCATCAAGCAAAGCTGGAGGCTGATACGCAGTTCCTCCAGGGCAAAGAGGCCAGCCTGCATGGAAGGCTGAACCTCATGATGAGGGTAAGTAAAACTGCCCTGGATAAAATGTCCTCACTCTAGAGGAGGAGGCAAAGTAGAGGTGGTGATTAAGACATACAGTTTGTCGTGCTTTTGGTTGGAATGGCAGGAGTTCTATGGAGAAAAAATAATTAGCCACATACATCACGTTGAATTAAAATACAGAGCTTGTTCCCTTGCCATAACATTAACAAAGCCTCATGTTTTCTGTTGGGAATGATTTGGCCCTTAGTAGCACCTGAACAGCTGATGGCTGAGGCTAAGATTGTGCCAGGGACAATGACAGGAACAAACGTGTCCCTGTGCTTGGGATGTTCCCAGTGCAGTTCAATGTACTCATGCAAAGATAGCTCAGGACTTGACGCTTGTTGGCTGCGAGGGAAGCCGTAGGTTTGTGAAGCGAAGGCAGAGACAAGCCTACAGGGCTGCCTAGCTATTATTCTGCAAAACCTACTCCTGCATCTGTCCTTTGGAGAGACAAGCCAAACCCCAGCCCATATGATGTGTTAGCAGCACTGTGCTGTCCAAAGCAGGATCTCCTGCGAGCTGTGCTGTGTTCAGCGTGCTGATGCACTAGTGTTCTACAGCTCTGTGTTGCAGGCCCATGACTGATAAACCCATCCCACGATGTGAGCACCCACAACATCAAGAGAATCTTCTCCCTTTTGTCTGCAGGAGAATGCGCAGCTGCAAAACAAGGTCACGGAGATGACTGAGAAACTGGTGGCCTCCGAGAAGGTGGTGCTGGAGCTGCAGAAGGAGCTCAACCTCGTTGTGAAGGACAAGGTAGCCTTTCTTTCTCTGCTGTGGTTGAGTAGGATCTTTTTAGGAACTTATCAAAAGATTGACCCTTTTCTTTGAAATTTTATATATTACAGCTCAGTTATGGGTTCCCTTCCCCCTTGAATTCGTTTTGCATGTTAATGACAGCCTGAAAAGAAAAAAATACTGGCTTTTAATTTACATCTTATAAGGTCTGAAAGAAAAAGAAGGAAGAATGTTTGCAAGTGTAGAAAATGAGACAAATCTAAATTTTTCAAGTGAGAACTTTAAAGTTTGGCTTTAAGAAAATAAAAGCAAATAAAAACCAATTTTAAAAATAATTTATTTAAAAATTTATTTTTAATTTAAAAAATAAATAAAATATTTTTTTCACAAGTATTGAAGTAAAGGGTTAGTTCTTAGAATTAGAAGTAAAGGGTTCCACTACAGCAAGGAACCTGGTGAAATGGATCTGGGGAAAAAACTGAGTCTGTGTTCTCAGGAGCCAGTTTGGGAAAGTCAGCCTGCCTGTAGTTTGGTGTCTGACATGTGAAGAAAGATGCTTTTCCCCCTCCTTCTGCATTTGACCCATCCCACATGTTACAGTAGGAACCCTTCTGAATCTAAGGGTTTAGCACCGTCACTCCAATGATTTTTGTAGAGCTTTTGGCTCTCCGTTTGTAGAGATGCTACTTTCCTTGATGAGAATTGTTCCCTTGTGTTTGTGCAGCTGCAGCGGGTGGAGCCCCACAGCCCAGAGCTCCTGACCCAGAGCGAGCGCTTTGCGGAGATTGTGCTGGAATACGAGCGGCAGTGCCAGGTATGAGCAGGCAGCTCTCCAGCAGAGCTGCTGTGGAAGTACAGCTGTCGTCTGCACATCTACAGGGCTCTTTAGCCTGGGGCAGAGCAGTGGGGCAGATGTGATCAGAGTGTGGAGGGTCCCTCTTGCCTTGCTTAGCACCTTTTGGCAGGAGGCATGACACAGCCATGCCCCTGGTAAAGAAGGCTGATGCCTTGTCCCACAGCTTGTGATCTGTGGATTGGTTTCCCTGCTGGGGTACTGGGAGAGGGGAGTGGGGATGGGCTGTAAATTCCCACCTTTCTATAGCCATGGGCTGTTTTGTCTGGGGACTCTGTAGCTCCAGACCACTCTGTGTTCTGCTGCAAAGTATTTCCTCTTGAATACAAGGAGCAGGCTGTGCTCCTCTGAAGGCATGCTGGCAGCTAAATTCTTTTTTGTTTTTCCCCTTCCTCTTTCTGGTCCCCACTTCACAACCTCCTTGCTGCTGGACTCTGCTAGAGAGTCAAGGTGAGGCTGTCCAGGTACTTGGTGTGTGCGTGGTTCTGGCATTGGTGTTGTGCTCGTTGCACCTCCTGCATGGCGCTGTGCCCAGAGCTTTGGGCACTCTGGGATGTGAGCACAGCCTCCTGCATGTTGTGAGTTGCTGGGTGCTCTCTGTGTTGGCTCCTGAACGTGCAGAGTCCAGTGCTTACTGCGTTGTCCTTGCTTCCAAGTGCTGTGTGTGACTGGGGACCAGCACCGAGCAGAGATGGTGGCTTATCAAATCGTTGCAGCAGGGACTGAGATCTGGGCATTTGCAGCAAAGCCCTTTGATGGATTCAGCAGGCAGCCGTCCTGGAGCTGTAATTAAAAGCAGACATGCTGGAGCACTATCCAACGCAGCAGTGCTCCAGGTGGCACCAGAGGGTTGGAGATGCTTGGTGCTGGAATTGTTCCTGCAGCTGAGCTGCCCCAGTGTGGTTCATGCAGGTGCTGCTGGATGAAGTCTTTGTGCTTCATCTGCCCACGTGAAAGCACCCATGTGGGTTTCTCCTTTCCCTCTGAATGCTGGCAGCCTTCCTCCTCCTCCTCCTCTGTCTGCTCTTTTGTTTAGAATGGAGGTTAAGCAAACTGGCTCTGCTTTTTTCTACATCTGCTTGGTTATATATTTTTAAATTGGGATCTGTGGAAGTCCCTCAGTCTCTTGCAGCCCATCAGTTTTCTGGATGGGGCAGCACTTGGGATAGAATTTGACGCCCACTCGAAGTGGATGGTGCAGAGGGAGGCAGGATCCCTCTTGTATGCTGTTACTTCAAGCAGGTGCCCAGCTCCAGATATCCACGTGGAAGTGGCTCACTGCACAGCGTGGTGTTCAGCTCTGGGACTCCTTGCTGGGGGGTGATGTTGGCACTGAGACTGGATGGAGGCCAGCACAGGAATTTGAGAGCGCTCCACCCTAAGCAGGCGGTGGGACCTGCCCCATGCCGTGCTTCCCATGAGATCAGCACCCTCTCACCTCGTTTTGTTCCTGCTGCAACCAGGAAATACTGCCTTGTGGGCCCTGTGACTTTCATTTCTTCTCTGGCTCTTCCAAAATCTGTCATCTCTTCTGTTTGGAGAGGAAGAAAATTCCCCTGCCTCATTCTCTGACCATGGTGGCAAGGGGGGTGCTCTGCCCTTCCTGCTGTGAGAGATCCCGAGTGCTCACAGCTGCTGGGAGCCACGTTCTGGGAAAGCTTCACGGCTGTATCATAACCGGTCTCTGCCTCAGGTGCTGTGGGACCAGAACGGCGTGCTGCGGAGGGAGCTGGAAGCGCTGCGTCTTCAGCTGCAGCAGGAGAGCAGGGCCGAGAGAGGGCTGCCAGCTGCAGGTAAAACGCAGGAGGGTTTGTTGCATTTCCATCTTGACAAGAGCAAGGTTTCCTGGTGGTGGGACTTCATGGGAGTGTGGTATATATGTGGTATATATGCTTCTATGTATAATATAGAAAAGGAGAAATAGACTGTGGGTTGGGAGGTTCAGGTTGGGCATTAGAAAATAAACTTCTTGCACAGAGGGGTGATGTAGCCATCATGGGACTGGGACTGCTTGCCACATAGAAGGGAGATGTTTTGGGATTGTTGGGGTTTGACTGGATGAAGCTGCAGCCATCCTGATCTAGCTTTGGTGACGGTCCTTCTTTGAGCAGGAGGTTGGACTAGAGAGCCAGAGGTCCAGCACTTCCCAGGGTCTGTGGCCATCCTAAGCATCAAGCACAGGGGCAGTGGATCCAGTCCTGTCTGCAAGCCTGTCCTCACAGGACTTTCTCTACCGTTGTGCCTCTTTCCAGGCCCTCTGGCTCCTAATTGTGTGGGCACAGAGACGTCACTCACAGTGGAGCAGCTCCAAGAGCAGCTGCAGGACCTGAAGGTGCAGCTGGAAACCAAGGTGAGAGCTTTGGCAGCAGACGTCTGACTTCTCAGCCTGGCTGCTCGGTGAATGGAGGGGGGACACCTGTCTTTCCCTGCCTATTTCAGCTGGTAGGAAGATGTCGAGCCCTCACTTGCTGGCAAAGGCTCTGTGGGTGTCTCCTCTGCCACCTTGCATCGAGATGGGAGTTGTGGGAGCAGCAGCTCCTCACTGCCACCTCTTGGGCAAAGAACTGCTCTGCAGGGTGGAGGAAGGACTGAGGAGCTGCAGATGATGATGCCCCCGCCTTGTCTCCCTTCTCTCCAGGGTCCCAGTGCTGCAAACAAGGAGAAGGGGGAGCAGTGCTGGCTGCTGAGGAAGCTGGGACCTGCTGATATCTGCTTGTTAGAGGCTGCTGTATGAGGCTGGTTATCATGCTAAGTCCACTAGGGACCAGAAACCACTAGATCTGTCTGAGTTAGACCTATTGGAAGAGAGAGGGGCTCTCAGGAGGATGGTGCTATTACCCCAAATGTTGTCTCTCTCCAACAGGTAAACTATTACGAGAAGGAAATTGAGTTAATGAGGAAAAACTTTGAAAGAGAGAAGAAGGACAGCAAAAAAAGCTTCAAGGCTGAGATGAGCAAGGTGGAAGGCCAGAAAAGAGACCTGGAAGAAACGGTTGCAAAGTACGAGGCTGTAATCGATGGCCTGAAAGCGCAAAAATGTGTGCAGAGCCTGGAGCTGGAGGAGGAGCTTGAGATGGAGCAGGCCAGGGCAGGAACACAGCTCCCTAAAGATGTACGCTGTCCAAGGCAGCAGCTGCACTGGGAAGGAGAAGAGCTGAGGACGCAGTGCAGGGACAGAGAGAGCCTGAGGTCCGGTATTGCTCTCTTTTTTTTCATCACTGTTTTCTTATGATCTTTCTCTTGCTCTGTACTTCAGCAAACATGCCTCTAATTCCTAGTTCATTGCCATCTGCTGTCTTAAAAGCAGAAAAAAAAAGGCTTAATTTTCTTTATTTGGCCAAAATAGATTGGCTTGCACAAGAGTAAGGTAGTCACTGAGTGGATAATCATCCTCCTTTCTATGCTTCTGGTTCTGATTCTGCAAACTACCCAGGAGACAGAATGGGTTTGTGGAGGGTACTGTAGAGGAATTGGAGAGGAACTGTTCATGCCTGTCCCCCCCCCTGCTTCTCAGCACACCCCATGACTGCCCCCGACCTCTTCTCTTGCCCCATTTGCCTCACTGTCCCTTTGTATTCTTCATGGCCTCTTGTCAGGACCAGAGACTGCTTCAGCAGTATGCAAGAGGAGGATTTTGCTAGGTTGCCATCCCAGTTTTAGGGCAAGAGGAGCTGAGATGTGGGGTAGGTATAGAAGAAAGGAGGTGATTCAGCTAGGGTTTGTGGCAGAGCAGAGGAACAAACCCAAATAACAGAAGCTGGAGCCAAAACTGAAGGCATGTGTCACGGAGAAGCAAAAGCTTGGTACATAAGGGGCTGTGTTTGAGAAGGAAGCAGAGAGAGCAAAGTTAGGTTTGCCTTCACCCAGCAGATACAGCAGCATGTCAGGACATGGATGTGATCTGGAGGGCAAAAAGAGGAGGAAACCCTGGGAGACAGCGCAGCACAGCAGCTTGCAGGGGAAACATGACAGTCAGGCTGTCAGAATGGAGCTGGAGAGGAACAGGCTGAAACTGGAGCTGCTACAGCTTGAAAATGTCGTGTACTAGCTGGAAAATGAACCCGAAGCTCAAGAGAGTGGCAGGTTTGAGTGCTAGGGCAGTATGCACAACTAACCTCGTGTTGCTGCTGCAAAAACAGCAGATGCCTTGTGTAACACAGGGCTGCTCAGCAACGTGTTGGTCCAAGAGCCTCTAACAGCAGCTCTGTTCCGTCCTGACGCTCTGACAGCAGCTTCGTTCTGTCTTGCTGTCCCCCGCGTGTCCTTTCCTACCCGTGGGAGTGTGGTCGGAGAGCTGGGCTGTGCTCACATGGCTGAGGCTGGCTGCGCTTGTCTCCTCTGCCTTGCGCAGCTGGACGTGGGTGGCGGAGGTGCCAGAGGGAGAACAGCATGGGAATCCTGATGTGAGACCGATTCAGAGAGCGGCTGCAGTGTGGAGCATCCTGCCAAGCATTGGGGAGCAAACACCACGCGGCGCACTTGTCGTCTCGCTTGCTTGGAGAAGAGAGTGAGAACTTCCCCTCTCAGCTCCTCTGCCTCCCACACGCAGTGCCAAAAACTGCAGTGCTGCTGGGGCAGAGAGGCTGTGCTCTCCCTCGAGGAACTGTGGTCCTGTGGGTGCCTGGAGGTTAGCAGCAGCTGTTGGATAGGGCTGTACAGCTTAATGCAGGGCTGAGCTGCCTTCCAGCAGGTGCCAGCATTTGTGGCCTTAGGGGAGACTGGGGGTACCATAGGAGTGGAAGGACAATAAGACTTGCATTTAGGCTCGTCGTTGTTGTCTTCCGATGCTATGTGTCCTTACTCCCTTTTATTTCCCTTCCCTTGAAGACCTGCTCCTTTACCTCTGGCATCTCTTGATTGTCCCTACGCATTTTGCCTGAGCTATTGGGTGGATGTTTCTCAGATTTCTGTAGTTCTTGATGCCCTTGCAAGGCAAATGGGAATAGAGCGGGGAGCCTGCATAGGAAGCCAAGAGCGAACTGGGCCTTCGTGTGATTTTTGCATGATTTTCTCATTCTTCTGTCTCTCCCTGCAGGGGAGACCTGTGCTGGCTGCTGGAGGAGAACAGCTTGCTGAAAGGTCAACTGGGGAGACTCCAGCAAGAGCTGAGGGAGGCAAAGAAGGGCAGCAGACATGATGAGTAAGGGAGGAACCAGCTTTGGGAGGCTGGTGGATGGGTGGATGGCTAATGCTTGTAAAAGGGACTGCCTCTTGGGTACGTTTACTAGATTTCTCCTATCTCAGCCTGCCTTTTGATTGCTCATTTCCAAAAGCCAGCACTCTCACCCACTTCACTCCATGTGTAAGCAGCCGGTGCTGGGCCAGGCCTGGCCAAAGGCTCGGGCAGGGCAGAGGATGGGGTTTGGAGCTGGGTTTGGGGAAGAAGGACAGAGGTAGGCTGAGGGAGGAAAGGGTGGGATCCTCAGTTACATGAACTTTTTGGTCAGGCTGCAGCCTTAGGAAGCTTGGGATAGGGAGTGGGTTCACCCACTGAACTGTAAATCAGGAAGCCAGATTTCCATTGTGGTTGCTTTCAAGTCTATTAAGCTGCTTTTCCCACTGCACATCATACCCTGATTTTTAGGCCTCTGTCAATGTTGCAGGACTTTGGGTGTCCCCAGTTGTTTTCCCTGAAGTGGGCTGAGGCACTCGACCCACTCCGGAGTCAGTTCAGTTCAGGATCATTTTGGCCAGGTTTTGCAGTCTAAGACTGGATGTGTGGCTCCCTGAAACAGGGGCCGTGTTTGTGGCTGTCTGTCTTGAAGCTGATCATATCCCTGACAGGAAACACGTGAACGAGTTGGGCAGAGAAGAGGTACGAGAGCTGGCTGAAACACCACAGCTGATGGAGTCGGTAAGAAGCCATTAACACTGACTGACAGACTCTTGGCTGGAGGGTTTAGAAGGACAAAATCTGCCTCTGCCTACGGAGGAGAATGGGAATGCTTGCTTCAAACATCAAAATTTAGTTTTGCTTTTAGAACCAGCTTCGTGTTACAGCTTCTCAAGTAGGGAAAAAATGTGTGACAAAAGCCTGTGAAGGCCTTTACAGAAGAGAAAGGTCATACTTACTACAAAGCCTCTAGAGAGGTCTTTTTTACTTATTCCCCCAGAAATTTTGCTCACTCCCAGTCTCAAACCCACATGCTCACAAGCCCTTGAACACGTGTGTGCAAAAGGCCTGCCCAGGATTGCTTGTGTGTAACACGAGTGAGTGTTGTAGGCTGTCAAGTTTGGTCACATGCCTGGGATTTCTTGTGACTCAGAACCGCAGACTGCTTTGTGGAAATATCTTTTGTACCCTGCTCAGACCATGGGCCATCATGGCTGCTGGGAATGGTGTCCTGGGAACAATGTTGAGGGGATGGTTTCTTTTGGTGTTGGAGGCTGCTCTTGTAGTCCTTGTTCCATTCTCATTGCCTACATTGCAATTCATGCTGCATTCACACCAACCTTAATATTTCTGTTATGCATCTCTGCAGTCAAATCCTGGTTCCCTTCCCTGCTTTTCCCAGCAGCTTCCTCCAGGGTTATCAGCTGTGTAGGTTTTCTTAACCACAAATGCTGTAATGCTGTTCCTGAACACAGCTGCTGGGATTTGGTCAGGCTGGGAAATGAGGGCACACGTCCTAGGTGTATGCGAGGTCCTGCAGTGACAGCAGTGTTCTTGGTTAAGGACCCAGTAGGGACAGGTAAAGTCTGTTACTGCTCGTCTCACTCTAAACCTCTCTGTATTTTTTTTTTTTTCCTGAATGTTTTCCAGAGTGAGAAGAGCAAAAGGGAGCTGAGCCGTGAGCTCCCCAAGCATGAGGCCGGCCACAGCGCCGGCCCTGCCACCACCCAGCTGCAGAGCCAGAGGCTGGTGGAAGCTGAGCAGCTGCAAGGAGCGGAGATGGCTGCAAGGCCAGAGCACCACGGGCAGCATGCAGTGTGTTGGATGGAGATGGAACTGCTTTGGCAGCAGCTCAGGGCCTCGCAGGAGAAGGTGGGTGCTGCTCGGTCAGTGACAGGGTGGCAGGCTGCTGAGCAGCCCCTGTGGTATTGGTGTTGTCCTGTTCAGGGCTGTGCTGGGCACCTTCCCCAGGCAGAAAGGATCATCCTCTTCCTCTTTGGGGTAGACAAAGGACTCTCCCTCCTGCAGCTCCCAGCAGTCTCCATCCTTTGTAGGCTGCCAGGCCAGCACCTCTGCCATGGTCCTGCTGCTCTGCTGTGGGTGTGCTGATGTGAGGGCTGGGGTAGGGGCTGAGCGTGCTGCCTGAGATCTCCTCTCACCTGCAGCACACCCTGGGGCTGCCCCACTGCTGGCACGAAGCTGTAACAGCTCTCCACCTTTCTGTGTCGCAGCTTTTAGAAGCCAAAGCGAGCCTGAGCCTGGCCCAGACTCGGCACGCGCTGCAGCTGCAGCAGGCCAAGGCCCAGATGAACAACATGGTGCCAAAGAAGCAGTTTGAGCAGCTGCAAACCAGCTTGAGGGAGGAACAGTGCAGGGCTCAGCGGCTCCAGGAAAACCTCCTTCGACAGGCTGAGCAGGCACACAGGCAGTTGGCCAGGACACAGGTAAGCAGGGATTTGCAGCTCAGTCAAGGGTGCCAGAGGGAGCACTGCCAGACTGGGAGGTGGTTGGGGTCACCAGAGGTTTGGGTGGAAGATGCTGTACATCAAGAGCCCCCATATGCACTTGATCTTCATATTCCAGCTGCAGTTTTAATCCTCATGAACCCAGTCACTATCCTGTACTTGAAGAGGAGCCCTCCTCATCACAATCCACCTACCCCAGGCCAGATACCTTTCCCCTTAGTGGGGCAGGAGCCATCCAGGGAGACACTGCTGGCTCAGGCCACGGATAGAGAACTTGAGCCCTCTACATGGAGATGTAGCTTGCACAGAGTGGGGTGGCTTTATCTGTAGGGCATTGGGTCAGCAAGGTGTTGGGGTTTTGTGTGTTCATCCTCTGTTCCAGGACACTGTGATTCAGTCAAACTGAGCTGGGCACAGGTGGAACAAATCATAACCTAAGGGATTAGAATGTGTGGACACAGAAACTGCATCCAGGGAAATTTAATTATGTCTCTCCCTGGGTTTTTCTGGGCACAGCTGTGAGAAGGAAGACCATTGGCTTATTTTTTTCTTTTTAATAGAAAACATTGCTGGGAGAGCTGTGTCTTGTCTTAAAATAGGTTGGTGCTGACTTAGGGAAGGCTGTGGGCTCCAGGCACTCCCCCACTGCTTTTGCATCCTGCTGATCCCCCATTCACACTTCACAGAATCATAGAATGGCTTAAGTTGGAAGGGACCTTAAAGATCATCCAGTTCCAACCTAGCAGAGAAGAGTGTGAAGGTCTGTGTGGTCTGGGGATGCTGGGGGCCAGGTGGGTGCTGGCACAGCCCGACGTTAGGCTTCGTTACCCGCTGCAGGAGGAACACGAGCGTCTGCTGCAGGCGGCCGTAGAGCAGGCAGAGGGGCTGGAGCGTGAGCTGAGGAGTGCTGAAGCCGTGCTGGCAGACAGGGCAGCTCACCTCAAGGACGCACAGGTGAGTGCAGGAGAGGCTGGTGCTGCGTGTCCCTGCCGGACTGGGGGCCCTCTGAGGGCATGCTGAGCCTTAAAGCTTCCTGTCCTCGCTGCAGGCCCAGCTCTCCAGGAACAAACTGCTGATCGAAGACCTCCGTAAGGAGAACAGGGGGTTTGCAATGGCCCTGCAGGTGGCAGAGCTGAAGCAGAAAAGCACTGAGGAGAAGAACCAGGTGTTGGAGGACCAGGCCTTGGCCCTGAAGGAGCTCATTGGAAAAATCACACCGGCATCTATGAGTGTATAGTGGGGCGCCTGCTGTGGCAGCCGTGCTGCTGAACCTGGCCAGGGCTCATCAGGTAGGTGTGGAAGGAGAGATCTGGCTGGGTTGGGAAATCAGCTTTGTCCAACCCTGATCTTGCCAGAATTTTCCTGGGTAGAAACTAGCAAATTGGGAGACCGGAGTCCTTCAAGGACCTGTGGTAATTGAATTGCTCCTCTGCAGAGGGTTGTTGCTGAGGCCACCCTGTTACAGGTGGAAAGCCAGGGCAGCAGAGCTGCAGGTTCCTGCATCTGACTTGCTCTGAGCAGGAAAGCTGCATCGTGGCACTAAAATGTGTGCAATACTAGCAACAGCTCCTGCCATCTTGTCTGCTCTGAATTTCAGGAACCTCATAACCAATGCTGAACTCTTTTATTCCTTAGAGTTCCTCTTGCGCTCTAGGAGATGGAGCCTGAAGCTTCCTAAAGCCTGAGCCTAGGATCCAAACCATCGCCTCTGTGGTGAGCAGGCCAGAGGGGCTCCTTTTTTGATTTGAGCCTCCAAGGCTGGGGGCAGTGCTGGTGTCCCCTGTGCAGCACTGTACTTCAGCAAGCCGTCCTTACTGCGCTTTGGCAAAGGAGACCAGGAGGCAGGGTAAGTGAAGGGCAGCACCTCGTCTTCCTTGTTAGTCTTTCCACACTGACACTGAGTACTGCTCTTGCTAAAATAAGCTGTTGAAAAGGCCACAAAGCCAAGCGCTCACATGAGCAAATACCAGCTTTATTGATCTGCATGAGCTAAAACTCAGTTACAGCCTGTAACTCCCAGTTCAGCAGGGCAGCCCCTTGCCATGGGGAACAGGACAGGGACAATGCCAGGAGTGGGCTGGAGGCTGACTGAAGCCTCTCTGGTCTAGGGGTGCTCTTCCTGCCATGGTGGAGGACAACTGAGATTCATCTTGCTTCGCCTTGGGGGCAGCCCTGATTCTAGGGGCTCCTGGGGAAGCTGCATGATGGCAAGGAGGGAAGTCCATGCAGAAGTCCTGGCAGAACAAGCCAGGGTTAGCTCAGGGATGTTCCTTGGGGAACAGCTGAGGCTGGGAGAGCAGTGCAAAAATGGCTTGAACGCTTGATCCTCTACCTGCATTCTTCCCTAAGATTGGGTCTTGGGTTGTCAGAGATGGGGCAACAGGCTAGGGAAACCTGTGATCTTGCATAGGGCTTATGTTTTTAGAAATGTTTTCTCAGCCACTACTCAAAACTGAGCAGTTCCACTATGAAAACTACAGGGAGAGCAGCTCTGCCATCTCACTGTTTTGGTGCTTAAAATCCTTAAAACCTTCTACTCCCTCTCCCACTCCTCCTCCAAATAGCACCTAGGCCCTACCAGACCAGGGTGCTGAGGAAGGTTACTCTCCATAGAGAAAGGGGCACAGTCAGCAGTGCTCATTCACTCAGCACGTTAAGAAAGCACATTTATAGGCCTCTGACGGGAGACAAAGCTGTGTCTAGTCCTGGAAAGCTCTTTCAGCCTGACCTAACACGTAGAAGAGTTCAGAGACACCTAAATAACCAGTGAAGCATCACCCTGCAGGGACAAGATGGGTTGGACCAGAGATCCAGGTCACAGAGTGTTTAATGAACAGAACATTGACTCTTGAACTATGAAAATTGAAGGCTGTAGCAGTTCTTTATTTTGCAGCTGTGGTGTTCTCCCAGCTTCCACAGCCCAGCTGGTCAGTGTCTTTTTCCTGAAGGCACGGTGTGAAGAAGGAGCTGCTCCAAGCCCAACATCATTCACAGAATCCACTTGGAGCTGTGGGGCTTGGATACAACGGCAGGATTCCTAGGCTTGCTACATTACCAGTATGCACCCTTTGGTCACGCAGTGCTGGCCAGTGTGGTTTGCACACTTTATAAACTTGGAGCTGGTCTTCACGTCAGGCAGTAATAGCTGTTACACGGAGCTGCAGGGGGCTCCACGCAGAAATGCTGAGGTGGCTGAAGTCAGGGTTCGCTCCCCATTATGCACAGGGCATCAGGCAAAGGCTGTCCCTCCTGTCCTGCATGCTTACGACAGGATGTGCTCCAGGACTCCTTGTCTGATTAACTGCTCGCATTTCCAGCGGGGCAAAAAGTGCTGCACGGAAACACAGACAGGTTTTTCCCTAAAATCCAGGGGTGCCAGATCAGGCAGGGCTGAACCACAGTCCTGGGGCATGTCATGGGAGTGAAAGGGAAGGAAAAGAACAGGAAAGGGGTTAGGGCCACATGTTCTTGTTACGAGTACCTGGCTGTTCTTCTTCAACAGGACCGTGGTTCCATCTTCAATCTCAAATTCTCCGTAGTCCCTTAAGCACCGCACCTGCAAAGAAGAAAGGAGAAGTCTCTGGATCAACAGATGTCCCCTAAAACATACCAGACAGTACTGCTGACTTAAAACCCATGCTCCAGAAGTCCAGGTACAGACACATTCCTACCCATCTGCTGGAGCCTCATATAGAGCCAACCTGGAAATGCAGAACCAGACTGACTCCATGGTCTGGGGGCTCTACCTGATGTTCTCTCCCTGCCTTTGCCTGGAGCAAGAAGCACCAGTGAGCAGACAAGGCCCTCCAGTGACGAGAGGAAGACCAGCCCTGCAGAACAGCAGCAGCATTTCCAGGAGAACCTGGAAATGCTGGAACCCCACACACAGAGCAGAAAATGCCAGTCTGTTACCAGTGAAACAGTCTTAAAGAGCAGGCTGATTGCCACCACGCGTTTTTCTAAGAGAGTAACAGAACAGAGCACTTCAGCTACTGCCTGATACAATTTTTCACATGCTCTTGGATGGTTGCATCAACTGTGCGAGATTATTTATAGTCTCATCTATCAAAGTCCATTTAAAATAACAATAAACATCACCTTGTTAACAACTCATAATGTGGAAACAAGGTTTCTAATCAGTCCAAAGAGTTCTCTGAAAGGAAGAGTTAAGTTTCTGCAAAATAAATACTTCAAAAACTTTTTGCTGTGGTTCAGACCCCTCACCCCTACCACACCAATTCCCTGCAGGCCGGTAATTTGTGTTTCAACATAATTTGAGCCCTCAGTAGGAGAGGAAATAAAATACTGGCAGGAAGAGTTTGAACAGGAAAGCATAGGAGCTTGTGGAAGCTTTGGTGTTCTGGAAGGCTTTGCTCAAAGAACTTCCTAATGGGGAGGGAGGTAAAATTCTCTGAAAAAGAAGAGACAGCTGGGCAAAAAGTGTTTGTTCACAGAAATCACCACTCCTCCACTTACTTCGATGTACAGGCTCTTAGGAGGTTTTATGTCCTGCGTAAGGTCCAGCCCCTCCTCTCCTCCTACGGATCTCATGTAGGTAGCCAGGGACTTTTTGTACCGATTGAACCACTCCACCTGCAGACATCAACAGCAGTCCCTCAGGCAAAGCCACGCAGCTCATGCTCAAAGACAGGTGCCTGATGGGCGAGATGCAGTTTGTTTGTGCTGTCAGACCTCTGTTCGTGGCAGCCAACGGTGAAGGCAAGTTCTGGACACAGAGCAATCTGGATTCAGGCTAGCACACATGCAGAGAACACCAGTAGCAGCTCTGTACTTCAGTCCACAGAGAGAATTTGAGAACAGCATGCAGAGACCAGAGTTCTTCTGGCTGTGAGTGGGACCTAATGAAGGCCACCCAATCCTTTAAGTTGCCAGGCATTACCTGTACTCATTGTACCTTCAGGATTGCACCCTTAGAACATGAAGAAACAGACTGATATTTACAGAAAAGCACACAGTGTCTTATGGTTTTAGTAGGGAGGGGGAAAAGTCATCTATCTTTGACTGTAGTAAATAATCCACTGGGGTTATAGAGTAAGTGGAAGGAGGGGAATGGTGCAAGACGGGGCAGACTCACTTCCTCAGCGGACATGTGGAACTGGATGGCGTTTGGCAGGATGCTGCCATACTCCCACCTGAGCGCTCGGATCCGCAGCAACCGGTCGTACCTGGGGCAAGAAGCGAGGGGCACAACCAGCACCTTCACCATACCTGGGTCTGCCCTCAGAGCAGAGGGCAAAGGCTGTGGTTACCCCACCCTCCCCCCTCTAAAGGATGGGATTTTTGTTAAAAGGATAGGATTTTTTGCCTCTTTGTTAATTAAAACTTTTAAAGAGCAGAGCAAACGGTCTTCCTTCTGTTTTTGGTGGTGCCAGCAGCGAACAGAGGCGGCCCCGTTGGCCGGACAGAAGAACCATGGGCAGGTCGCTCTTTTTGGGGTCCCCAGCACCCCACCCATGCCCCCCCAGGGCACTCACAGGTAGGCCACGATGCAGCGCTGGTTCCGCAGCAGGCAGCAGTGGCGAAACCGGATGAGGAAAATCAGGTCCGTCCGGCCCGACTTCGCTTCGGACCTGGGAGAAGAGCCGCGTTACACCGGGACGGGGCAGGATGGGACCCCCCGGACCCCCCGCGGCACTCACACGTCCGCCTGGTTCCGCTCGTACAGCGTCCGCATCTCCTCCAGCGCCTGCCGCAGCTCCTCCGCCTGCAGTACGGGAGGCACCCGGTGAGGACGAGCCCCGGGGGGGCCCCATCCCGACCCCGGTCCCCTCCCGGTCCCCCCCGGCCCCGCTCACCCGGAACGGCGGCAGGTGCCCGCCCGCAGCGCGCTGCAGCTCCCGCACCAGCCCCACCGCCCGCTCCCCCGCCATGCCGCCGCGGCGCGCGCGGGAAAGCCGCACAGCCCCACAGCCAATGGGAGGCGGCCTAAGGGGCGGGGCAATCGGGGCCACGCCCCCTAGGGGACCGCCCAGGCGCGCGCGCGCGCGCGCGCCGGATGCCCCCTGAGAGCGCCCCGGCGGTCCCCGCGTTAACCCCGAGCTTGGGGGGGGGAACTTGGCACTGATGTTGGGTGTTGATTGGTTTCTTAATTGGATTTTAAAATTCCATTTTTAATTGCGTTTTTAAATTGCATTTTTTAAAAATGATGTTTTGATTGCATTTTAAAAATGGCATTATTTCGTTTTTAAATTGCATTTTTAAAAAATGATCTTCTAATTGCAGTTTAAAAATGGGATTTTTTCGTTTTAAAATTGCATTTTTAGAATCGCACTTTGAATTTTTAATTGCATTTTTAAAATCGCTTTCTTTTGTTTTTAAATTGCATTTTTAAATTCTGCTTTTTTTAAAATTGCATTTTTAAAATTGCATTCGTTTGCTTTTTTAAGTTGCTTTTTTAAATTGCATTTTAAATTGCTTTTATTTTTTAAAATTGCATCTTTAAAATTGCATTTTTGTTTTTAATAGCATTTTTAATTTGCATTTTTTGTTTTTAATTACATTTTTAATTGCTTTTTAAATTGAATGTTTAATTGCTTTTTTAAATTGCATTTTTAATTGCTTTTTCAAAGTGCATTTTTAAAATTGCACTTCTTAAGTTGCATTTTTTAATGGCATTTTTAAAACCACATTTTAAAAATAGTATTTTAAAATTGCAATTTGAAACAATGCAATTAAAAAAATATATATATATATATATTTTAAAGAGAGGCATGCCTGTTTTCATCACTTCTCTTTTGGGTCTTCTGCAGGGCGCAACACAACGGTTGTCTCTCTGATGACCTCCTCCCGTGCCACCCCAGCCCATCCTGCTCCATCTCCAGCATCCTTCAAACCCGAAGCCTGCCAATACTGCAGGGTGTGTGGGGGAAGAAAAGATGCGAGGCCTGTTTCCAGATGGGGCAGGGAACCTTTTAGCCCCTGACACCCAGGAAAGGGAGACAAAAACCCGGCGGCCCATCTGAGCTAGAAGTGATAAGGGCAGCAAGCGTCTGTCTCTAATTCCAGCTGCAGCTGCTGTAAATCGGCTGCTGGGGTTTGCGGGGGGCGGGGGGGGGGGGGGGAAACATAGCCGAGCCCCGAATGAAAACGACATGCTCTGCCTCGCCTCACTGCTCTGCCAGATTAAACAGGCCTCGTACATAAAAATAGACAAAATGAATGAAGAATTTACAAACATCTATATTTTGTGTTAGGAAATGTGATAAAATTAGGAAAACAGCTGAGGACACTGATTTATACAACTCTGACTATTTCAGGCAATGAGAGGTTTACATAGCACAGTTTAACAAGATAAAAGGTCTCCCACGAAGTACACAGATGACAGACAGCTCATCTGGATTCGACACAACACAGCATCAAGTACACACGTAATGTGATGAACAGTGCCAGGTCATTCCCCAGTTAGGTAACATACAACCTCTTGAATAAGGCAATTCAAATGTAACTCGTAAGTCAAATCACAACATACCCAGGCAGCATGCAGGGAAAAGTCATTTATTTTGTACATCGGAATGACACACCTTGCAACAGGTTCCCGTTTTTATGCAGTTAGAGCAACAGGATATAAACCATTCAAATAATATATATATGTCAACAGTTGTCTGTACTGGAATAAAGATTATCTGGTTACCTTTTTTTTTTTTCTTTTTTTTTTTTTTTTTTTTTTTTTTTTTTTTTTTCTCTTTTTTTTTTTTTTTTTTTTTGGTAAAAATAAAACTATTTGAATTCACTAATTAACAAAATGCACAGTGATCAGAAACCCAGTTCTTCTCACAGTTGCCATCCCTGTCTCCGCGGCACCATGGCTGCATAAACCTGGCTTCAGGGGAGTGCCTTGCATGCAGGAGCCAAAAACTTGTGGCTCCCACAGCTGTGGACTGTGCCCAGGGCTTTATCCCGTGCCTCGGCTCCTGCAACATCCCTGCTTCCCAGTGCCCACAACCTGCATCCCATTTCCTTATTACCAATCGATTCCTCTGGCTCTTTACCACCAAGAAATATAAGAAACCATGGATCTGCTCAGAAGCAAAAAAATAAAAATAAAACAAAAAAACCCACACCCAAATGACCAAACAACAGAAACCTGAGCCCCAAGTCTCTCTGATATGGTGGAGCCTAAAGGATGCGGCCGAGGAGGGCTTTCCAGTGCAACAGGTGTAGGGATCACTAAAGATAATGCATTTTTATTTTTATGTTTTCCCAGTGTTAAAAATGTTCTTTCGAGAGGAAACTATGAAGAAGGGAAGTAAGACTTTTCCCTACAGAAAAATAATAAAATAAAATAAAAATCTGTAATTTCTGAACAGACCCATCTGGGCAGCTTCTCCCTGGTAAAGACCACCCACCCTCATCCTGCAGTGGCTGGGGCTCCCCTGGGAATCCCCTCCTGGGATTTTGGGGTTGATTTCGGGATCCCCAGGGAATGGCTTTTGAGGGGCCCTGACCTTGCTCTCCTCTGCTGGGTCCTGTTCTTCACCTGACCGCTAAAAAGTGATCCCGCGCCTCCCTGCTACTCCATTTACTGCTCCGGTTAAAATAAAATAATTAAAAAAAAAAAAATCATTGGCGTATTTTGTTGCCCTTAAATATACAAAAAAAAAAAAAAAAGCAAATCTTCAAAAGAGAGCGGGGAGAAAGGTGCTTTCACAATGACATTCAGAGCAAAAAGAGATAAACGACATTGTACAGGTCATTAGAGAGCTATCTTTGGCAGAATATTTCAAATAAATTATTATTACAAACATTTTCTGCAGTCGTATAGTTACTTGGAACATTTCACTTTCAGCTACGGGGTTACTCGTTCACTACTCTCTATCAATAGGAAAACACCACGAATATATAAAAATAGATGAGCTTAGCACGACTTTTCGGGCTACCACGGCCGCCTCCGATGGTCTCGAAGGCAGCAGGGAGTGGGTTTTTGGAGCTCACATCTCCGGGTGGCCGAGCACCGGTCATGAGCAGGGATGGCAGCGGTGCTGGAGGACCCAGTTCGGGCCTTGCCCCAGTTTTGATGCCAGGTCCCCGTCCCCACATCCCTGCTCACCCCCTGGGATGCCGGGTGGCCCGGTCCCGACCTTCTCCCCCCACCCCTTCTCCATGAACATTTAGGTTTAAATACTTTGCATTTTTTTTTGTTGTTTATACAGCATGTACAGAATATACAGCACCGGGTGATTATTTCCCAGTCGACTACGAGCGTCTCCCAAGATGGCCTCTTTTATCAACAAATATATATAAATCGACAGTCATAAAAGAGTCGTACCAACAAATAGTATGGCTTTTCAAAGAGTGTAGCTGCATTGTGCCGTTGAGCTCACAAGGAAGAGGAGGAGAGATGGTGGGGAGGGAGGCTGGAAGCGTGAGCCGGGGGCGAGCCATCGGCCCCCATGGACAGCGGGGAGCTCCAGGGGTGCCGGGCGGCTGTCATGGGAGAGCAGGAAAGCACCCACCTCGCAGGGTGCGTCAGCCCTTCCCCTGGCTTTTTAGGGCCACAAAGTCTCTCTGAGCTGTTTCTCCTGCCATGACATGAGGCCCGAGCCCGCCTTGCTGGTGGAACGGAGAGCAGGATGGAGAAGCTGCTGGCCTTGGCCTAGAGGGTTGTGCCTCTGAGTCCTCTGCAGGCTTGTGGCAAGAGGCTGTTTTCTGCTCCAGAAAGAGGAGATGTCGCTTTGCTTTCCCCGTGTTCCAAATGTGCGGAATGGCTTTTGAGAGTGGTTGCTCGAGCACTGAGATAACTGGGCCACTCCATTACAGGGGAAAATCACTCCTAAATTCTTCCTACAGCTGCTTTTCACCTAGTTCCCGTCTCCTTTTCCACTTTACATTATGGTCATTCCCTCCAGGCCCCTCTGGCTGAAATCAGGGCTGATGCTCACATCCCAGGCCTCTCCCTTGGCTCTGCCTGCAGGTGTCTCTGTCTGGAGACAGCAAAACTCCATACCCTCTTCTTGCTTGGCTAAGAGCAGATTTGGGCCTGGTGAGCACCAGGGACCTCTCCAGGCAATCCACGGGGCCGTGGGGGGTATGAAGGTACCCATCGGGAAGTCCTGTTTTTGACGGCACACCTCATGCCACACCTCTTTGGCACAAAGACGCAGGAAGCAGAGGGCTTCATCCTACCAAACCTGGCATTTTGTGGCTTTCACCACCACTAAGCAGCACACTACAGCTAAGAAGCTTAGGGGAATTTGGTGACTTCTCCCATCCATCCACAAACAAAACAGTTTCACCAGATTGCTGAGCCACGTCCTCAACAGGCAGTCTTGAAAGCCGGGTTATCTGCAAAGCTGAGCGTCCTGCTTAACAGCTGAGGGCTTAATGAGTTGTGGAAAAAAATAGATAAATAAAAGAGCTGAACAAGCCTTGTCAGAAGCAGAGTTGTCATCAGGGAAAAAATACAGAGAGTTTTCTTTCTCACTAATGCAGCAGCTATCATGTCAAAGTGTTATCACAGCCTTTTTCTCTCTGGAGCTGCTGGAAGCAGGGTGAGCAGTGCTCCCGCCCGGCTTGCTGCACGAGCGTGTTTGTTCACGAGCTGGGCAGACAAGGGGAGCCACACAGAGTCAACAAATGAAGGCACAACAGGTGCCCGTTCATTTCCTTCTGCTCGGGGGGAGTCCAGCCATGGGGCATCTAATTGTGGCTCTGATTGCTCAGCAAGACCAAGCCAACGCACAGAGCTAGGGTTGGAGGCAAGGAGCAATCCAGTTGCACACCTCCCTGGATCCTTAGGAGTCACAAAGCCACCAGTTTCCAAAGGCTTTCGTTATCACCCCTGAATATGACCGGTATCAGCCAGGGACACGGGCTCTGAACTAGAAATAGAGGAGGGGAAATAAATCCAGCCTCTACAGAGAGGTCAAGAGGTGCAGGGAGCGAGCCCTGTGATTGTCCTCCGTGCTCTGATAGAGTTTAGAAGCTCCAAGTGTGGCTAAGCATCCCAAGTCCTTGCATCTGAAGGCTTCACAGCAAGAATTGCATTGTCTCCTGCCTGCGACCTCCTTTGAACATCCTCATGCCATCACTACACAGCTGGGCAGGGTCTTAATCAAAATCTGCCCTCTTTAATGGGGTAAATATTTTTTTTAGAGTACTAACAGGCTCTGTTTTGAGGTAAGGGAGTTGAGATGGGCCTCGAACCCCCGGTTAAAGCAGCTAGTTTGTTCTGAAGTGTAGAGCCAGGCTTGGGTTTGGGGGAACTCGAGCATCTATCTGCAGGCCTTGATAACGGTGGAAATTCAGCAGAAATGTTTAATCTTCCAGACTTTGTGAACAAGGGAGAGCAGGGCAATAAGAATGAGTAGGAAGGGCTTGGCATGCCCACCCTCTCTTCTCCTTGACCTGGAAACTTGCAGATTCCTTTGCTTGCATGGCCTTGAGTCCGAGATGCTGGGGGTGCGGTGCCGATGCTGCTTCCTACCACCAGCTGCACCAAGACCCATAGCCACAGTAGTCGGGGCAGGGATGCGTGCTGTGGCAGCACGTAAAATGGGATTTCCAGTTCTGGGTGAGTCCCCCTGGTGCTCCCCCCGTCCCTGTGCTCCCCGATGCTGGACATCCCACCGGCAGCACCCGCCTTGGCAGCTTTCCTGTCCCTCTGCACAAGGGCTGTCGCTGGCTGGCGAGAGGCTCTCGGCACCTCGGCTTCCAAAAGGAGGGAGGCTCAAGTCCTTAAAAGGTGAGGAATCCGTCTGTATTTATTGTCCCCCGGGGCATTTTGCAAGAATACAGATGCCTCTGGATGCTTTCCTGCGCAAGTCAAGTTTTTACAAGATAAACAGGCTTTCCTGCAGCTGTGCGTGTGCGTGTGGTCGGTCATCAGGAGAGGCCGGAGGGGTTCCTGGTGCTCTACAAATGCGCTTCCCTGGATGGCGTGCATGCCAAAGCCTATGGAAAAACAATGCAAAGGCTTCTCCCGGAGTAACACCCTCTGGCATGAAGTTTTCCCTGGTCTCTCTGTCCCTGGCACACCAGCACTTTCTGGATGTTTCCCCTGGGTATGGATATGATACGTTTCTCTGTAGGTATGAATACAGTCCCCAACTGCATGCAGTTCTTACCCAAGCACTTAAAAATAACCCTAACAATAACACAGCCTCTGCTCCTCTTCTCCCCGCCCACAGCAGAAATAGCACAGCAAGTTTACAGACTGCGTCCAGACTTCTGATATATCTGAGGCACGTGGCTACCAGAAAGGGTCCAAAGCCCACCTCTGCCCTTTTGTCCTTGAAGGAAGCGAAGAAAATAGGGAGAAAAACCCACAAATGCTGGCACCGGGGACCTCCGGAGTCTGTGTGTCTCAAGGAGGAGTGCAGTTTACGGGCAAATGGGCGTCACTCTTTGCATAAGCTTGTTGCAGATGCCAAAAGCACGGGGCTGGCGAGAATAATTGCACAAACAAGGCTGGTGTTAATTGTGTGATTTAGGCCTTGTCCTAAGCAAGCAGTGCTCCATCACTCCCGCTGGAAAGTTCTCTGAGCAGAACGTTTATTTACTGCCTGTTAAACCACGCCGCTACAAGCGTCCCGTTTGACTTGTTAATGACTTCGGTGGCTGTGATTCATCTCGGAGAAGCAAAAGGATGATGAGAGTGAAATACCAGCATCACCTTTCGGAAGATGTAATTACTGGATCAGGAGAACTGCTTCACTCTCACAATTCACTGCCTGAGAGAAGCACACGGGCGTGACCGACTGTGCTTGGCTGGGGCTTGACAAAGGCTGGCGGCTGAGCTGCACTCATCCTGCAGGATGCTGAGCACTGGCAGGGAGAGGGTCATTGGCACGGATGGCAAAAAGCAGCTTAGTTTTTTTTTTTGGGAAAAGACCAGGCTTGTGCAGCCCAGTGATTGCATTAAATCCTCCGGCTGCGGGGGAACGTCATTTACCTGCTTTGGAGCTCCAAAGCCAGGCGCTGCTGTTGCTGCTGGCCTCACTGTCTGTGCAGCCCCATCCTGAGCCTGCCAGAGCCCCAGGAGCTGCAGACCTGAGCCTGGTCCCCTGCAAAGGGACACATTTTAAAGGTGCTGAGGGGACCTGGGCCCTTTGCAGCTCTAAGCATCCTTCTGCGGAGCCCTCCACGTGTGCGCTGCCCGGAGGGGCCCTGCCAGCTGAACCACGAGGCTGGATCAAGAGCAGGAACAGTTCTGTGCTGCTGGGGAGCACAGGCAAAAAGGGATGCTGAGTTCCTCGCAGGCAGCTGCACGACTCTCCCTGAGTCTGGGGCAAACCAGCACTGACAGGGCGCTCAGCACAGGAGCAGCATCTGGACCCAAAAGGGCTTCGCTTGCAAGTTTTGTCCTTGGGTGGTTTCCTGCATCCCTCTGAGAGCCGCCGCTGCACCCCAGCACGCTGAGCCCGAGGCGTGACGGCGATGGAGCAAGAGGAAGGCTGTGAGGTGGGGCAGGAAGGTGTGCCTGGAGGCCCCGACGCCCCCATCAGCAGCAGAAACACAAAGAAGGCAAAGCGATGAATAAATAAGAGATGGGTGCAACGTAAAGGGAGACAAGGAGTGGGAGGGGGGGGGGGGGGACGGGGGGGGGGGCATTTCCATATAGAATATGCAGGAGCACTACTGGATCCATGAGGAATCATTACAAACTTTATTTGTCTGTGCATCGTGTACCATTGATAAGGATCATCACAATTAGTGGACTCACTGCCTATAGTGGTGGGCAATACACACAAAGAAATCAATGAAGCCAAACAAACGAAAATGAAATCATTGTACATAAAGGTAATCACAGACCTGAACAACCTGCATTTGTGTTCAATTCCTCCCCCAAAACAATGAGAGACTGAAAAGAAAACCCCAAGAACCCTTCAAAAATGAAAAAAAAAAAAAAAAAAAAAAGCTTTAACAAGGAAAAAAATATTTATCTTTAGACTCTTGGAGAAAATCTTACAACAACAAGGTTAATTGAAGTTTCCACAGCTTGTTCAAAATGAGTACAGATACCCCAGCCAACCGGTTGTGGTACGGAGGTGCTTTTCAGCCGGGTCAGAGGAGCTTGCCAGTGACGTGCAGGCTGGGGGTTTGCCTGGCTGGGCCACCAGGTGGGTGGTGTGGGGTGAGGAGACACCCCTCAACACCATGCACAACCTTATCCTGGAGAGACGGGGTGGTGCTGAGTGACACCTGCCCCGTCTTACCCTTCCCATCGGTTTCGGAGGGGAGGTGCCCTGCTGGATGCATCCCCTTTGCTCTGTCTCCTCTCTGTCACCCTGGCCAAGGCCACCGGTCCCCACCTCACCTCCACGCCAGGGCAGTGCCGTGCTCAGCACCGAGCTCGCCCTCGCTGCATGCTTAATGATCAATCCCAGAGGCAATGCCTAGTGCTAAGTGCTGCTGGCAGTGCCAACGTGTCCTTTTTCCTTGGGGAATGCATCACGGCTACCTTCAGAGGTGTGGGAGACCTCGTTACGGCCCTTCAGCTCTCACGCCAAATTGTTCTGCCTCCAAATGGCTGTGGGGAAGGAGCAGCCCTGAGGACTGATCCCGATGGCTTAGCACTCAGAAACAGGGGCTGTCTCTTGGCCCCCAAGGACACAGAAACACCCGCATGGCTGTTATTGCTTCTCAGGGACCCGTGCACATTGAACGGTGAAAGCTTTCCCTCCTTTCCCCCCTCCCCTCCCCGTGAAGAGGAAACAAACAACCAAAAAACAAAAATAAAAAAAAAAACTATGGGAGAAACTAAACTACCTAAAATAAATAAACCCAGGTGAAAAGAAAACACTTGTATCTGCAATGCTCAACCCACATGGTTGGAAGGACTATCGCTATAGGATGCTATATACAGGTAGGGTTCGTTTCATTCATGCAAAATGTTACTAGTACCACGACAGCATGCCCAGGGGGTGGACGAGGTGGGGGCGATGGGCTGGGCAGAGGACGGGCGCTGCGGGACCTCAGCGTAGGACACTGGACATGAGGCTGCGTCCCCAAAGCACGGAGGGTGGGGGAAAAGGGGAAAATGGGGGGGAAGGGAGGGGAAATGCTAATTATACACACATCAAAATGAAAAAAAAAATCAAATGACGAAAATGGTTGTGTTCTATCCTTAGAAAGCTCCCAGTTTCCCCTTTTTCTTCAGTCTGGTCTCTCGCTTCTTTCTGACAGGGCCAAAGGGGACGTTCCCAAGTGGCGAAGGCGGATGGAGGATGCTCAGAGGTCAGGAACCTCGCTCGCCTCTCCTTCCCTTGCCCACCGGCTCCGTTTCTCACCAGCCACTCCGGCCTTCCCCGTGCCAACGCGCCCCGGTCGCCTTCGCATCCATCCTCCTGGGGGGGCGGTGAGAGCGATGGGACAGGGCTCGGTCGCTGCCGGCTGCTCTCGCTGGTAGAGTTGCAAAGAGGGGACCCCTGGGAAGGGGGTCCGGCCGGCTTTGGGGTCCCTCCTAGTTCAAAGGACGCTCCAAAGCCGCTTTCCGTCAGCAGGTGTGTGAACATGGCAAATCTCTTTTATTCTTTCTCTGTTCATTATACACAGCATTATATCTATATCTATACCTATATATTGCTCTATATAGATACATATAGATATACATATATTTACTATCTCTGATTGTTCCTTTAGAAGCCCTTTATGTGGCAGTAGGCTTCCAGAGATGAGAAGAATATGTACAAGAGCCACAGGAGGATAAAGAGTGAGGATGTGAGCAGCTTGGAAGTCCGCGGCCCGCCCAGCTCACCTCCAATTTCGGGTCTCCGCCGATAGAGCAGCACACCCACACTGATAAAAGCAAAAATGGTGAAGAGGGTGACGGAGAAGGCCAGGGTGCCGGGCGAGACTTCGAAGGCTTGTCCATGTGCCGCGTGGTAGATGGCCGCGATGGACCAGGCCACCCCGATGCCCAAGAAAACGTTCACGGCATTGCTCCCGGTGACGTTCCCGATGGAGGCGTCTGCGTACTGGTCTTGTGTCGCTGCTACTTTGCTGGCAAACGTGTCTGCAAGGGGAAGGCAGAGAGAAGCCCTCAGGAAACAGGCAGGTAAAGAGAGATGGTGGCGGGCAGCGTGGGGACAGAAGTCAAAAGCATCACTGGGGGAATGAAGACAGTATGGACCTGCCTACAGGCACTCCTGAGGAAGGACAGTAGGTCCAGAAATGCCCAGGAGGGAAATCTCAAAGTCCAGAAATATGGGGCTTCCCCCAGTATAACTCACAGATTCCCCACAGTGCTTCAAGACAGAGACAGCTATTTCCAGTACTACAGTGTACTGGCCTCTTCCCCACATCCACTAATCTGCTGACTTGTACAAGAAGTGAAAAACTGGGAGAGTTTTGTGGGAGCTGGAACGGTCTGTCTCCATCTATCAGGTCTGCTTAAGTTTTGTATTTTAATTTCTGTGTTTGCTTTAATGATTTCTCACCAATGCATTTTGCCTCACTAAAGTCCAGTGTCCTTTGAAGACTCTGACAATTTGGGAGAGAAGCACTCAACTTTCACCCATTCAACAGAGGAGAAAAAACAGGCAGGTCCATGCACACTTGCCCAAGTGCTCCATCAGCTTCAAGACCAGCAACAAAAGATAAAGCTCTGTGATAAAACATGCCTCGACTTTTACGCTGCAGGTCTTGTGGCTAGTTGACCAGTATGATGCTGTCCTGTGCCATAAGGCTTTACATCTAAGCCCAGCAGCTCAGATAGTGCCCAGATAACACCACACCATCTGTAAGTGTCTCCCAGTTGAAAAAGGAGTAGCCAAATATATCCCCAAAATATATTCTCTTTTTCTTTTAAATGTTTCCTGAAATGTCAACTTTTGTCAACAAAAACAGAAGGGAAGACTTTGGCTGTCAAAGGTATGAGACAGTGCTACAAAACTTGCACCTAAAAGTTCTAGTGCCAGAAATCTAAAAAATGCTCCTTCTTTTGCCTGAATCTGTTCTCCCATTTGGTTCTGTTGTTTCCTTTTTGGGCTCTAATAGCATTAGGCCAGTTTCAAGGTCTTTGCGCACCCAAGTGCTGACCACTGGAGGTTTAGGACTGGTGAGAAAACGTGTGACTGAAGCAGGAGGTGGTCAGGTTGGGTTACAACCCCATTTCCAGGTCAGCACAGTAATATATGGCAATGGAAACTCATGTTTTTTCTCTCCCTGGTCAGTCTGCAGTCTCTGCTGTCTTCTGAAGCTTGGTGGCCATTTGGTCATAGATACATCTCCAAATATCTGCAGGGTCACAGCCTTCCAGCAGCTTCACAAGTGGTGTTTCTAGCAGCTTCCCTGGCTCAATAGCATCTTGATCCATGTGAACCAATGCTAAATCTGGACTCATATTGAGGTGCCTATGCTGGGTAAAGCACCCTGAGTATGAACAAGCACCTACCTCACCTGGGAGACAATGTCAAAGGAGAAGACTTTCAGAAAGTGCCAACACAGGTAGCATTTTAATCAAAGACTCATTTCCTACTCTGAGAGCAAATGCCATGGAGGCTGCCCACAGAAATAGATACAGCACAGTCAGGGCAGAGATGGACCTTTACAACAAAGTGCTATTGCCCTTACCTGGCACCGATGTCCCCAGCGCGACAAACACGACGGCGGTGACTGAGTCCTTCAAGCCAATGGTGCAGCCAAAGTGGGACGCCAGGTCGCCGATGAAAGCTGTCAGGATGCCGATCATGAGGATGGAGACGACAAAGCAAGCCCAGCCATTCCAGTAGTCTGTCGGGGGCACGAAGGCAAAAAGGACCTTCCAGAAGACGGTCAGAAAGTGCATCACATAGTCAAAGCAGGAGGGCAGCTTCTCCTCCCCACATTCATCATCGTCGTCATCTTCCCCTGGAAAAAAACACCAGTGCCTGGTTAGTTGCTCATTCCAGGGGAAATTTGGCAAAGCATTTGTGCTTACTGCAGCCCCCCAAACACTATCTCTCACAGCTTGGGCCCTGAAAAACCTTGACTGCCAAGTATCTCATTTTCTGGGCAATGAACTGGGGGGCACGAGGACCCTTCCTGGCTCCTCTCTGTTGTACAGAGACCCTCCAGAGGCATCAGTCTTGAAAACTGACCTGCACTTCAGAAAACACAGAGCCTCATGCCAGCACCTCTGCCTAGGTTTGACCACCAGATGCTTTCTGAGACTTGGCCCCTGCTCGGTAGCCCCTTCCCCAGAAGGGAAAGGGCTACTTTTCTTTTCACATTATCTCCCACAAAGCAGATATTTAATTGGATAACAAAACATATAAAATCTCCCTCAGGGAGAAAAAGTGGTCTTGCTGTATGCCGTGTACCAATCTGCAGGTGTCAATTAACCCCGCATGTAAATGGTGGCTCCATGCCATGACAATGGAGCTACCGGGGAAAGCTGCCTAAGTGCTGCTTGCTTCATTATTGCTCGTAACAACTTATTTCTGTCAAATGTGGTGATGAAAAGCCAAATCGGGGACCAAGACATAGCATACTTCATAAGAAGGTGGCCAAACGCTGAGCACTGAAGTTTCAGCCCTTCGTGGCCCCCCAGACCTTCGTGGCTCCCACAGCATGTGGGAGCAAGAAAAGGAAAAAGCCCAGGGATCCCCCAGATAGTTCAGTCCTTCACAAGAGTGTTTGTAACCTGTAAAGGGAGCCAACCTGCTCTTGGTTTGGTTCAGCTCCAGCGCATGTACATTTTGCTGGCATCCTGGGGGCTCTCAGCACAGATCCAGCTGCAGGGGAGAGGGTATGGAGCCAGAGAAAATATCTCCTCCAGGAGGGTGGTGAAGCCTTGGGACATGTACCCTGGGTGGTGGACACTTCCATCTTTGTGTGTTTTCAACATTTAGCTAAATAAAGCTATGGGAATAAACCTTGGGAAAGTCCTACTCAGCACCCTGCTGGGGTGCAACATTGCACACGTATTGTTTGGCTTTGAAGAGCCTTTGCAGATCAAGACCAACACATAGGAGAGACGCAATGGGAAACTTGGTGTCTGTACAATAATTTGATGGAAAATGACGTGTTGGTTGGCTTTAAGGCATTGAACACATTATGGCAGAAACAGTAGCTAATCGGAAGCATGGTGTTATTATTTTGGCAGATATAAATGCCCCGTTCCTGTGCATTGTGGTGGAGATAAGGAACATTTTTTTCAGCCTGGGAAGCCTAGGCTGGACTTTTGCTTTTTGCACAAAGGCTGGTACTGGCAAGAAACACTGCGCTGACACTGTAATTTTGAGGCAGGTATTTTAATCCTCTTCCCAAGCTACTTGGCAGCAGGACTGTTGTGGATCTAGATCTTTACGGAGATGATAAAACAGACTGAAAAATGAACATGAGCACCACTGTCATAACGCTCATCCACATCTGTCTATCATTTCGTTAAGCAGGAGTAATGGCCTTCTTTCCAAGAGCTGGCAAGATATTGTTAAGGTGAATCGAAATGCAGAGCAAAGTTGGACAGTGACCCATTCAGGTACAAGCTCACAAACTGCAGCAAGTTCTTGCTTGAGGAGTTAAATCCTAGCAAAAACTTAGGTTCAGAGCTCAGAGACCAACTCATCTTCCCCAGCCGCAAGGGACAGCTCACGCCCACCAAATTATGCCACATTTATTAAATGTCTGTTAATCATCCTATTAGCACTGATGGTAGTTGTATATTCAAGGAGTAGTGGTGACGGGGCTTTCACGTAGCTGCAGTCTTTTACATGCTTCACAGAGATGAGATCCAAGTACCAGTGATCAGCTTTGCTTTAATATGGGATCCAATTAAATAATTGATTCTGGCATAGATTATTTTAGCATATTAGCTATAAAACCTGCAGCGAGGATTGTCTTGCTTGATATGCTCATGCTGTATCCGAAATAATGGGAGGCTTTTGGCTGGAGGCTCTAAGAATAACTATGCTACAAAAAGAGGGATGGCAATTTGAGGGCATAGCTGCTGCGCGATGTCCTGTCCTCGTTTTCAGATGCAAAGGGTAAATGGTACAGCCATCACTTTTAATTAACTTGTACTGGGTAGGGGTTGCCATGTACAGAGGAGCTTGAGGTAGGAAGTGTGAGTGTTCCCTCATGCATTTCAATGCAAAATTAACTGGGTGGGCTCTGATTGCCTTCTCCAGTGATTTAATCTAGGCTGGTTGATTTTGCCCTAATGCTTGCAGATGAAGGGCCCAGGCTGAGCTGTAAGGCTATAACATCCAGCCAGTGAGTTATAACATCTCCAGCTGTTAAAACCACATCTGTGAGAGTCCTTATTCTACCTACAACAGAAGTGGGAGTGCTAAATACTGGGCATACTGGTAAATGTGGCACTGGTCCCTGTGAGAGCAGTACAGGAGGGTGTTTGTGAGGGAAAGGCAGTTCTTCAGGAGAGGGGAGATATGATCAGATATGATCTGATATGAGCAGAGATAGGATGTGCTGCGGCAGCTACTGGGCAGCTGAGCCATAATGTACTGCTGAACCATAACTACAGAGGGCTGGAAGAGCAGGAGCATTGCTGTCCTGAACACAAGGGGTCAAGGGCAGATTTTGGCCATCTGAGGGGGGACAGAGTGACTGTCTTCAGGGCTTGGCACCCTCACCCTAGCACTGTCCCCACTGCAGGGAGCACCAGAGAGGGCGAGCACTGCCACTTTCCACCAGCACCTTCCATGCTGTTCTGACTTGAAACACAGCGATTTCCCCCCAGATCTCTCCCACTGAAATGAATTTTCCCCTCTGCCATCTGGTAGCACCCAGAGTGTTTCTCTGCCGGGCGCTACACACTTACTGCACGAGGTTTCCCACGCATCAGACAAGGTGATCTCACAAAAAGATTTAATCTGCTGTCTTATTTATGCAGATGCTGTAAATAACTCCACCACCTGTTTTGCCTCCTGCTGCCTCACTACGATCTGTATTACTGGTACGGCCAAGCCGAGACACGAGCAAGGCTGATCGTAATTCACCTGGAGCAGCAGTCTAAACTCACCCGCACTGACAGTAATAGCCTCAATAAACTGCTCCCTCCAGCTGTTTGTGCCAACCACCAGGGCCAGGTTCGTCTTCTTAATGAGCTTGTCCACTGTGTTCTGCAGAGAGAGACGCAGAAGAGAGAATTAGGGGCTATCGGACTGGAGATGCTGGGCTAAAACCCACTGGCACTGGTGCTTACAGCCATACGCTTATGGAAAAAGCTTAGCAGATGCTAAGCTGAGGTCAAGCATCCCAGCAGTGAAAGCAAATGTAAGTATTTCCAATTCCCCTCATTGCCACTCAAAAAGGCCTTTTGAAACCTGCTCACGATGGGAGTTTGAGTAGTCTCGGTGGACGTTTAATTGCACCGAGGTGCCGCATCTCCTGTTGTTCACAATGCCTTGGGAGGAATTTTTACTGGGCTGTTTCAAAGCATTGTAAATAACTGGGACTTGAGCGAGGCTCTGCCTCTGTGCACAGCTCAGGAGCTGAAGTTCAGTGCTAGTGGGGAAGGCACTGTGGCTGCAGTGGGCAGGGGATGCTCCTGGGCAGGCTTCACCACAAAGCCACAATGATTGCTTGCATTTAGGGTATAAGAGCTTTGCCATAGGAATCCCAGGGTCAGGGCTCACTCAAAACTGCCTTTACGTAGGCTATAAAGCATCGCTGTGATAGCAAGGTTATATTTGAAAGTAATGTGCAGCATTTTGTAGCCCAGTGAGCTCTCAGGCTCACCTGGTTGATGTGTTTGTGTAATAACCACAGGCAATGGTCTGAGACCTTGTGATGCCAGTAGCTGCCCTACTTTGCTGCAATGCCATTAGTGTGTGTTGGCCAATGTTGAGCAAAAGGTGTGTCCCCAACCAGAGGAAAAGAAGGATAGGGATGCGGGTGGTACCTTGAACTCATAGGATTCCTCAATGATGACTTCGAGCTTGGTGTGCTCCCCCAGGACTGGGCGCCCCATCTCTGCAATTCGTCTCTCTTCCTCCTCCTTGCTGGTCAGTGGCTGCTTCTCTTCATTCTCCTCTGTAAAGCAAAGAGCCCACCTGTGAGCCAGGTCCGGCCGGTCACTCTCTGGAGCTGGCTTCCCATTGGAGGTGGAGGTCAGGAAGCCTCCAGGCAGGAGCATGAGCGACAGAGCAGAGGAGAAGAAGGAGGTCATGGAGCGATAGACAGGGTGGTTTTGCTGGGGAATGCTGGCAAAAGAGGTCTGCAACTTGTCCAACCTCAGGAAGAGTCTAATTCACCCTCAGGGCTGGGGAGTATCCCCTGGTATCTGCTGCCTCTTCCACAGGTTTGCAGGGGGAAGCAGATCACCAATAAGGCTGCTCCAATTCCCAGACCTCCAGTTCTGCAGCCAGGTGTGGTTAGGAAATTTCCATCACCCCATAATAAGCAGAGACAAGCAGAGAGCTGTCAGCAGCTCCAGGGCTGAGGAGGGCATGAGACCCTCCTGAGCAGGGCTTTACCTTGTGGGGAGTGGGCTGGTGGTTGGAGAGCATGGGTCTGGAGAAAAAGCACGGCCAGCATCGTGTGAGGGGCCATACCCAGGGCATGGCTTGGCCCCAAACCCTGAGAGAGGAGGCAATGGCAGGAAGGACTACAAGAGCCATGGAGCCGCGCTGCACTTCCACCAATGTATGCACAACCTCAGGGCAGGGGGACATTTAGTCACCCTCTCTGTACACCCCCACGTTGATCCCTGCCAGCCCACCCTTGGGGACGAGCAGAAGACCATTGGGGCTGAGGGGCTGGATTTGTTGGAGAGGAGTTAATTTGTCCGGGTCAGTAGGGAAACACACTGGTCAGTCCGTGTTAGACCGCCACGGCCCATGGGTGCCACACTGCGGGTACCTCGGATGGTGACCACGGTGCAGGGAAGAGGACGTTCTCTAGCCTGGACCTTCCTGAAGATGGGTTTTCCTATCAGAGCGACCAGCAGGAGATCAGCAGGAGGCACCACACACCCCATACACACCCACATTGTGCCATTAGTAAACTCTACATCCTACTGCACACGGGATTAGCGTGGCTCCCACCCGGCTGCCCCCCTGCCTGAAGAGTTGTCACCATCACAGGGAGCTGCTCGAAGGGCCCAGCCTCATGGCCAGAGCCTTGAGAGCCTCAAGGATTGTTTGCAGTGCTCCTGAGGGGCTGCTCTGCGTCCCGTCAGGCCATCTCATGGCCTCCATGCCCTGCTGAGGGCAGCGGCTATGACGGGTGTGCGGCAGGCTGGGTGTGCTATGAGAGGACGCGGTGTCAGCGAGGGCGGCCTTGCTGCCTGCTTACCCTTCCAGAGTTTCCCTTCAGGGCAGAACAAAAGCAAAGAGGGAACCGAGAAGAAAGGAAAAAGCAGGATGAGCATATGGCAATTAAGAGATGGAGGGGTGGTGGGGGTGGGCAGGGGGATAGCAGAGATCCATACCTGTGATGGTGAAGCCACCTAGATGAAACCAAAAATGAGAGAAAAAGAGAGAGAAAGAGAGAAAGAGAGAGTTAGCATCGTCACAGCAGCCCCCTGCAGCCCACAGGGACGTAGGAGTCCTTGCCTGCCCCATCTGGGGCTGGGGGCCAGTCCCTGACCTGCACCCTAGGGATGGTGTGGGGACACCCTGCCCAAATTTGGCTCTTCAAGCCTCATCTGCCACCCCCTGGCACCTAACAGGCTGCAGAGCCCACCTGGAGGCTGAGGGTGCTCTGCTTCCCTTTCCTGGCCTGAAAACACAGAGCGTGGGTGGGCTGTAAATGCCCTGATGCTGGAGGCACCACTTGCACCACCTCTTCCAGTTGGGTTGACCATTTGTCCCACCCCTAAGTCACTACCCTGTCCTCCTTTTGCCATGCCAGCGTAAGAGGCGATGGATTAATCTGCACAGCATGGTTTTGTAACCTGGCGTGTCGGTGGATTTGCTACGGCTGTAACAACACCACTCCCAAAAAAATGCTCCTCACCACGGTGGGTTACCACTCATTAACGGTAATGATTTTGGGGTTTTAATCTGAGGACTGCTGGGGCATCAAACACCTGATCTTACTTAAATAGTGCTGACCGCCCTAAAAGAGAACATTGTGACCAAAGAAAAATGTCAAACAAAATCAATCGTCTTCCAAAAATATGTAGACAAACTGGAAAAATGGAAAAGAAAAAGGAATGCGCGCTTACCAAGCTCATTCAACAACAGGGCTGTGAAGGAGACAGACAGAGACAAACACAGAAGAAGAAAAGTAAATGAATAATGAAATCAAAAGGGATATCCACAGAAAGACTTCAGATCCCAGGGCAGAGATTTCAGATCTGTAAAGCTGCAGGATACCATTAGTGTTGAGAGTGATGCACTAAAAATAAAGGAACAGAAACATTTCATGGGACTGTAGATTTAAAATAAAAATGATTGCAAACATGGGGTGGATATGAGTTAAAAGGCACACTCCAAAAATTCATTTTTCCCCTTCGAATCATATGTGCAAGATCTTCCATTGGTCTCGGGGGCAGTTCTGCCTTGGGGGAGGACACAATATGTCCCACGTGCAGTGGCTACTGGTTTTGACCTCCTCCAGCTGCCTACTGGGGAGCAAGAACTACATTGGAGGCTGCACTTCTGGCATACAAAATGAGAGAAGAAAAGTCTGGGGCAAGCTTTGGCTCAGTGATCTGGTCACTCAACATTTTAGGTGTCTGAAACAAAAGAAAAAAGCTCTCCCTTGGTGCATGGTGGGTCTCCGGCCCCTGAGGCACGGACCTCACCTTGGCTATATGGCCTGTGGGTGACGTTTCAGGGATGCTCCCATCTGCAGGGTGCCGAGCACACAGCTCACCCCACTTCGCTACCTCTTGTGAAAAATCAAGCACAAAAACCTAGCTTAAAAAAAAAAAAAAGAAAAAAAAAAACAAACACAAAAAACCCCAGCACAGCCAAGGTAGAAATAGCATCCTTTAAAATCCTGAAATCCTGACTTGCCTTCCAGCTACTGAGTTTGCAAAGCCGAACGTCCCTCAGGTTTTCTCAATTATCTTTGTGACCAGGATGGTGAGAAGCGTTTTTTTTTTTTTTTTTTTTTTTAAGCCTGGCTCCTGCAAGTCACAAAAACCATCAGGAAACCCAACAGAGGGGAAGGTGCAGCTGACCCGCAAGGCACCATTGCTGCTGGATGTGATTTGAGGCTGAAATATAGTGGCACCTCCCTAGTCAGCATGGGGACTGCTGGGGACCCTCTCTGCCCTGAACAAGTAGTATGTGCCAGCCCCATGTCTGCTGAAGGGAGAGCTTTTGTGCCAGAAATGAGAAAGCCAGAACAAATACTGCTACCAATTTGTTACAAAGGCTTTAATAAGGGGACATTGTAGGGCAACTAATTATCTTAAGTAGCTCTAAAACCGCTCCTTGCTCGGCCACCAATAGGGCACAGGATTAGCTGCTGCCATTAATTTTTAGTTAATTTCCTGGGGAAAAAAAAAAAATCTTGGAAAACTAAGTGAGCCGTGTCTTTTTGGGAAGGCTTGCAGTTAGTTTAGAAATGTTTTTATTTTATGTGATGAAAGAGGAAATTGTTTTTATTATTCCTATGAGAAGCTATTATCCAGTGCAGAGCCATGAAACTTTATTTGAGTGTAACCTGATTTCTCCTGGATTGACTGCATCTTACGGCATTACTTGCTTGTGCCGTGATTCTCAGCTATTTCCAGATCCTAGTGCCAGCATAAGAAAGGCTAAAATTACTGCTCTGGCCAGGCATTTTACTTCAAGCAGAGGCTATTTTATCTTCTGATAAAAATGATACAGTGCCGCTTGCTTCTGGAGACTGAATTTTCTACGAGATTGAATGAAGCTGCGGCTGCGGTGTGGCAGGCCTGTGTGCTGAAAATATCCCTAGGGCTTGGCGATGCTCATCATTCCCTGCCTGGGTCCTCCAAGGGGGCCCTCGTGAGAGAGACGGGGTCCCCCAAAACAAAAGAGGAAAGAAAAACAGAGCAAAAAGCTGCAAGGGGCCAAGCTTCGAAGGAGGGAGGGCAAAACGGCCGGGAGCCAGAGCGCGAGGAGAAAGGAGTGTGAGAGTAGGGAGACACAGAGAAAAGCGGACGGCAGCGTCTCGAGAGCTGGTCTGGTGTTACTCTCACACCTTTCACTCCTCGTCGTAGCCACACCGGGTCCCCAAGCACAAGGAAGAAACTGCACTCTTTCTCATACTCCTCACGGTCAAGTATTCTAAGGGTAATGAATTTCCTGTGGGAACACAAGACAAAGGCAAACACATGATTGGCATCACACGCGCATGCAGTTCACGTCCGCCGTGGTGCCGAGATGGTCGGGGAGGGAGGGAAGCGGCTGCACATCGCCCTGTGGCGGACAGGGAAGGGCAGGAGCATCCCCACAGGCCGGCCTGGGGGTTTTGGGGGGCCCCTGCTCCTGCCCTTTCCCGCAGGCGCTGGGGATGTGAGCTCGGTGTTGCAGGTGCCAGGCATGAGTGAGCCAGACAGGGACACACAGGCTGGGCTCAGCCCCGGAGCACGTCCCCCACCTTTCTTCTCACTCATCTCCACCAGCCGGGGCTCCCCGATCTCTAGGTAGAAGGTCTTGTTTTTCTCATACTCCTCATCATCTATCACCTTGATTGATATCGTTTTGCTGGAACAGAGAAGAAGAAATAGAGATTCAAGAGTAAGGGGGGAAGAGGGAGGAGGGAGACAGGGCAAGGAGGAGGAGGGTGGAAACGCCAGGAGAAGGTGGCTGCGGAGAGAAAACAGTGGGTTTGGTAGCACAGCCGGAGGGGCAACACAGCCGAAAGCAAAGGGCAGGAGCCGAGAGGCCGAGACAATGAGCATGGACCAGGGGGTCAGGGTGCCTCCCAAAACCCCAGGTGCAACACAGCCCCTCGACGTCTTGCTCCCACTTAACCCAGCCCCTGCAGGGGGCTCTGCCTCATCCCAACACCGCACATCCACGCACAACATGACCCTCGGCTGCTCCCTTTGGGCTTCGCAGGCTCAGACTGGTAAGGGATGCTGTGGTCCCATCCCCGGCTCCTCTGCATGCTGCACGGCAGAGCCCCTCTGTGTGCCCTGACAAGTATTTGGCAGCAGAGGCGACATTTTGCTCTCATTCAGAGCAAACACCGCCAAGCACTCGGAGGAACAGCCAGGATGATTTCTTGTGCCGCTCGCTATGAGTCAGAAGCGTATTAAGTTTGCCCTTCATGCTTATAATGAAACCGTTTACTCAAGAGCGAGCGATGGCTGTGAGGAGTGTAACAATACAGCACAGCTCAGTGTAATTGTATTTTATAATGAATATCTCTAATAATTTCTTCTGTTGGTAATTATTACCGCAACGGTTTTGTACGTAGGAAAAATGGGTACTGAGCGCACAGCCGATCTTGCTTTGCATTGATGAGTTAGGTGAAATTATTGTGTATTAAAAAACTAATGAAGGATGCAAAAATGCTCACAGCCAAGCCATCAGAGGACCCGGCAGTATTAACAGAATGGCACGATTTCAAAAATATTACTAACCAAATCAATAATTTTCCTGACAAATCCCATTAAATTGCATCCTGTGCATCCCCTCCACGTATGAGAAAAAAGCCCTTCTCAGGAAAATTAATTAAAAAAGCTGCGTTCAGCAATACTGAGGGCAGCAGAGGAATCAAGATGCAAACTGCCTATGGGCGTGCTCTGGCTTCCCGTGTGCGGCATTTCTAAGCTCTGCACAATAATCCTCTCTTAAAAGAAGAACCTTGGGTGCCCATAAAAATAAAAAAAGCTCCTCCTGATGCTCAGACACAACACAAACAGGACCAGAACAATGGGGCCTCAGGACTGAAATGCCACTGCCAGCAGGTGCTGCTGTAATGCAGCTTTCCAGGTGGTCTTCCCAGGGTGCGAGCGAGTGCTCTGCGTTGGGTAGACATGAGCACTGCTGGCTTTTGCTGCAACAAGGCTGCTGGGACAAAGGGTGGGAGGAAAAAACAGCAAGTCTGCTCCCCAGATGAATTCCCAATCAGCAAAAATTGCTGAGGCAAATGTGTCCCTGGGATGATGCTGCAATCCCAGAGAAAAAGGTTTCCTTCTGATGGTGTTGGAGACCACTGTCTGAGAAACAAACACGTGGAAATAACACAGATTATTCTTAGACCATGCCTGATCTCCATTGCACTGCCCTTTGCCTGCTGGGTCCTGTAGGGCACCCTGAAACCCCCACACTGCACAGCAAGACTTTCTCAACAACCAGCTGAGGTCTTGGGTCCTTAGCAGGAGATGAACTATTGCATTACCCAGCTTTGTGCTCTAATTTAGTCGTATGGGGCAATTGCTCTGAGTAGCAATGAGTTCTTGCTGGTAAAAGAAAGTGCTGGTGGTGCCATGATGTGTCAGGGGCATTTAGTGTGAGGACTCTCCTCCTGCCTGTGTCCAAGCAGGGTGGATGAAATACTGGGGGAATGTACTTGGTGACTCCACTCAGCGCTGCCAACCACCCATGGGAACCACCTGGCTCCAGGAGCCCCCCCCAACGTGCTCACACTGACAAAAAGTTGGGCAAAGTGTTGCCAAGGAGAAACTAACCAACTGTCTGCATTTCTGTACCAGAAACTGCTCGTCCCCGAGTCCGTAGCCAAGGCAATCGCTGAGGGAATGAGTTTCAGCTCATTTCCATGTACCAGCAATCAAAGAATAAAACAAATCTTGCAGAATTGCAGCTCCAGCTCTTTTCCTCTTGCCGACACCCCAGCAGCAAGGGAAAGAAGGGGATCTTCCTGAACACGGTGTACAAATTCCTGCCCTTGCTCCAAGCCCTGTGCTCTTCATCAGAGTTATAGTCTTCATTTCAAACTATGACATTTCACTCAAAGTGTCAAGACCTTTCAGCAGAGCATCCCCACACTACCTTTGGTTTCCAGAACCCATGGAGAAGTCCCCTTGGTGGGCAATGCTCCAAGGATGGCGCAGTGAGGAAACAGCCACCATACTCAAGGGGACCTGAGGGCCACCCGGCACAGTCTCCTCTTACCACTACCAAGAACACCTGCCTGTAGGAGGAGGATGTATGAGCAGGACGGGCATACAGACAATATTTCTAACCAGCTCTCTCCCAGCCCCCAGATATCTGCGTCTCAGGGTTTCCAGCCAGCCCAGGTTTCTATGTATTTAGCCATGCTCTGCAGGTTTCTCACGTTTCGCTCTGAGCTTGGGTAAACTTCTGGCATTTGCAGTATCCCAGGTGCCAGGGAGAGCAACGTGCTTGCTAACGCCAGCTCGGTGTCACGGGCAGCAAATTGCTGGTCTCGTGAAGTGATGTGTACCTGATATCAGGTCTCATGAAGTGATGTGTACCTGGTACAAGCATGCCAGCCCACCCACGTTTTCTGGACACATCCCTAGGAAGGGCAAGAGATACCTCAGCCAGCCTTTGCTCTCTTGTGGGCTCAGGCAGCATCAGGAGCGACTGGTGGCAACCTACCCAGGCATTTTGTGAAAGGTGATTTTCATCGCCACACAACGTAACCGTGCCCAGATCACACAGGAGCTGGGACTGAAATAACCAAGTACTGCGTGCAGCTAGGGAAGGTGTGCCCAGTGGGCCATGAAAATGAACATCTCTAAACACACAACCTGCTGCTACAGCAGTCAGTAAGTAGCTTGCCCATCAGCACACAGCATGCTCTCACTGCTGGGACAGGCAGACACTTACTCCTGAATCAATGCAGGGAAGAATGCTCTTATGCAGCTTGTCACCCATCCAACTTCCACTGATCACCCAGGAGAGTTAAGTGTGTAACACAGAGGACTTTCAACTCCAGAATCATAATTACAATATCCAGTGCAGACAGCTGGGAGAGGAGTCCTGTTGCCTAAGTCCCGTGATGTCCCCCCCAAAAACCAAGCACTTCCCATGCTGGTGGGTCAGCGACTGCAGACAGAGAATAACCAGGAGGAATGCACATTCTGGAGATGACAATGTGTGTCATCTGGAGATGACACACATTTGCTGGTGCTGCCCATTCCAGCGTGTGTTCTCAGGCTCGTGCAGAAAGCTGCCACGTTGATTTCTCATACATCTGCTTGCCAGCCAGTCACTTGATTAGCCCAGTTAAAGCCTACCATGAGAAAAGTCCACGGGGCTGGGGACACCAGAATTAGGCACCTCCAGAGCCAGGGGACAAAGCCAAGTGAACCTAAGCCATGAGAAGGTGTTGGGAGTGAATCCCAGGGCATGGATGGAGACAGTTGCCAAGAGCAAGTGGCTCTTTCTCTTCCCATCTCCACCTTCTCCAGGCTTTGCTCTTCATCTCCATACCTGTCCTCACCTCCTTTGGGAGCTCTTGTCTCACCAGAGGCCGTGGGGACTCAAGGCCCTGTTCCTGCTGTTAGAGACACCAAAAAAAAACCTAGCTGCTCCTGTGCCTGTCTCTGCAGCACGCAGCTCTTCAGACCCGGGCACTGGGGAGTGCTTTTATGCACTTAGCAGCTTCATTGCTCAAATTTCTGACAGCTACTCGAGGAGGGAAGTTGTCTTGTTGCTGGGAAGGAAAAGGAGGAGACGAGGTTTTTCTTAGACCAGTTGACAAGAAAATTGCACCTGATAGCAAGGAGGTGACAGCGGTGGGAGCCCTCATCCCGGCTGCAGGTGATGTGTGCCTGGCAGGGGGACTTGTGTGAGGGCAACGCAATGCCTGCCCTGCCAGCACAGGTTCACTCCTTCCTTGGGGACAGAAAATGCACAAACGTGGGCCAGATTGTGCAAACGACCTTGTCACGCATAATTTTATCTGTTAAACAGTGGGCTCTGAGAGAGAAGAGGGTTCATTAAGATTTCTGCTTCTCCCTCATGCTCTCTGGAGGACTTTACCAGCCAAGGGTATGGGGAGGGCAGCTGTAGCAGGCAAGGAGCCTGTGTGGAAAGACACAATGGTCACAGGGCCCAGTCTTGGCTCATGACAGCAGGCTGGAGATGTCCCCTCTGATGGCGTCTCATTTCCCTGGCAGCTCCCAGCCAGCCGTTCAGACTGCATAAAGGCCATAAAATATCTTCTGGGTGACTCAGAGAGCTCAGATTCAGCCTCTTCTCCGGGTGCATAACCATTAAAATCCAATAAAGGGCAGGGGGAGCCATCCCAACACCCCCACGCACAAGCAGAGGGGCAGACCAAACCTCCCCACCATCAGTGAAGGTTCAGAAACACGATGTGCTGTGGGCACGCGGAGGCTCAGCAGCTTGGTGTCCCAGCAGCTCAGTGGCCCCAGCCTCCGAAGGGATAGACCCGGGGTTTTTTCAAAAACAAATGCTGGGAGAGGGTGGGTGAGATTCCCAGAGCCCTCTGCCTCCTGGCAACTCACAGAGCACACACATGGGGTGTTTTCAGCACCTCCATGTCAAACGGGAATTTTATTTATTTATTTATTTATTTATTCCTGAAGTATTCTTGGTAGTTTTGAGTATGAGCTGGGGTATAATCAGAGCTGGAGGCAGGGGCTGTCCCTGCAGCTCCACTACTGGAAGTCACTGGACCAGCCCCATCCTTCTACCTATGGCTGCACCTGTCCAGGTGGTGCAAAAAGCACCTTGGGGCATTGATGATGCCATCACTCTACTGCAGATGCTGGGGACAGACACTGAATGGCTGAGCTGTGGGAACCAGAAAGGGTTCCTGGCTTGGTACAGGCTTGACTGTCGGAAATAGGAGCTTCAGTGTGCAATGTCTGCAGGTGATTATCAGCGTGACATGCACTTCCTTGCAGTTGGTTAATTAGTCCACCATAGAGAATAGATTGGCACTACTGACTCCATGGACTGGACATGATGGTCAAATAGAAATGGGAGCATGAGTAGAGACAGCGGTGTTGGCCATCCTTAACCACGTGCTGATGGGGTCCCATGCTTGTATGATGCCCCATGAGTCACCCATAAAGGACCCTTTGCGGATCCCAGGCTTGCTGACGTTAAATGTCTGTGCTTGATGAAAATTTCGCCTAAAGCATGCTGCCAACATGACATGGAGGGCAAAGGAAAACCTGCCTGAAGCTAAGCGTGACACATGCTTTTGGAAGGGTAAATGTAAGCAGATTTGATGCGGCAGCTCAGTTTGCTGGCCCAGCAGCCCAAATCTGAATGGGGCTGCACAGCCCAATGCCTGCCAAAACGGTGAGCACACCAGCCTGGGCACTGCAAACTGGGAAGGGAGGGGAAATTGTCCTTCTGTCTCCACCACTGGAGCCAAAATTAACTTTGATGCTTTTATTTTATTGGTTGCCCTCTCCTTCTTTCTCAGAGAAATCAGTCTTGCTGAATCAATTTCTGTAAGAGCACAGGGCTGTGCTGTCATCTCCGTGGCAGCATGAAACAACTGCTCCTCTGGCCTCAGGATGCATTAAGTTTAAATGACAACACACGGCTCTAATACATAACTTTGTCTTGCTTCAGAGCATCGCTACCAGGAGAGTCCTGGAAAAGCCTCATCTATCCAGCACGCTCCTCCTTGGCCTTGTGGAGAAGCAAGATGTGGGAGGTGGTTTGCAGAGGCAGCAGGACTGAGCTGTTCCTGCTTGAATAGCTGGGAGATGACAGGCACAGCTGATGCTCAGTGCCTCAGAAAAGACTTTTCGGGAGTGACAATCGCCAGGTAAGATATTTCACATGCTAGACTGAATGCTGCTTGACGCTCTTCTTAGGAAGGCTGTGTTGGGCAGGATTTGTCAGACCAGGGATTCTGCTTTTCTGGGGAATCCCCGATGTTTGCTCTGATCTGTGTGTGAATTTTGCACTCTAGCTAATGCATGCCTTCACTCATCTGCCAACGTCACCACACACAAGGGGCTGGCTGGCCAAAAAATGCATGATATTCTCTTGAAGTGCCCCAAAATAGGACCCGAGCCCTTGGTCATGCTTAAAGGTTTTTCCATCCCAGGACAGCTGAAGGTACGACCATCCCTTGGCTCTGTATACAGTAACACCAGGACAAACCAGTGTTTGCTGTTCTCTCCCAGTCCCATTGCGCTGAGCATCCAGGTTGGAGACCCACCACACCAAGTGCCTGCTGGAGGTAGGATCACAGGGGGATCAAACAGGAGTCACTAAGTCTAGATCCATGTCTGGATCTCCAAGGACAACACGCATAAACAGTGCAATGCAAGTGACGACTAGGAAGGAAAACACATTTGATGTGAATTTGATCAAAACCACCCCAGCAGCAATTGCTTAAGGCGCCTGGGAAAGCTGACAGAGTAGAAATAACTCATCCCGTGGCTTCACACAAAACTGCTGTTAGTCCCGAAAAAATCATTCTGTGCTGTAAGCAACGGGTTTAATGCCTGGGACTCTTCCCAGCCTAAGACCCTTCCTGGATATAAACCCTTGCAAATACCATTACTAAGAAGCTGCAGAGTCTGGAGCCAAAACCTGGTACTTCTGCTCTTCCTCTGCCCATCTCCTTGATTGTTCTCATACACATCTTCCCCAAGGGAAAACAACTGGAAACTCATACAATTGCTTCCCACTTCTCCGTGCACCCAAATACGCACATGGCTTTTCTTCACAGACAGGTTCCCTTTTATGAGAATAATTGCTCCAACCTTTCCAATAAGTATGAGTTGCCCTTCTCTGTGTGCACCTGACATAGTTGCCATGACAATTCTCCTCAAACAGAACACATCACTCTTATCAAAACGGCTTTGGCACTTCCCAAAATGAATTTCAATAAGAAGCTGCCAGCAGAGGGGACGTTTCTGCAGCCTTGTAAATTATTTAGCAAACTTTGTTGAGTTTAAGCTGAGTAAACAAAACAGGGCAGCATGTGAAACCTAGCAATGTGGCTTCAGCATCAGGAATCAGTGTTGAAGGAAGCCTGGGATAAGTCTGCTGTGCTATGGCATCAGCTGCTCCAGTGCCTCCCAAAGGAAGGCACATTTCAATCTCCCCTGGCATGGGTTTCAGATCAAGGGAGGCTCTCCCTTGTTGTTTGGGAAGATGCTACAACAGGGGTCTTGGCTGCACCCTGCCCTTCTCTCTATATGGGAAAAGAAGTGCTGGGAGGACGCAGGGATGCTCGGTGACAGCAGAGGGCACGCTGCAGAAATTTGGAGGAAAAACATCCATACTGAATGTGCAAGCTGCCTGTCAGGAGCAGTGTCCAGCCTCACTTTATCTACGCACTGAGTCAGAGAGATGCATCTGGTGGCCAGCCCCAAAAATCAGCCCCTTCTTTTCAAGATGGGAGGTTGAGAAACTCCCCCAGAATATTGGAATGGAAACACAAATGTAAGATCAGAGCCTCCACAGAAAAAAAGCACTTCACCATCACTACTGTTATTGTCTTTTGTCTAGGGATCAAGTGACTGGCTTCGAGACTCAGAAAGTGCCCGTAGATGAAATATTTTCTGCAGTGCTGCTCACACTGGCATGCTCTGCTGCTCTTGACAATGTTTCAAATTTAGCAAAACACACGTGCATGTGCACACACATGCAAACTGCAGTCCAAGTGCCGAGCAAAAAACATCTGCCTTGACCAGTTGTGTGTGCAAATGTGTGCAGATGTGATCTGTATCTGCAAGTGCAGCACAGAGCACACTCCCTGCCTCCTCTCCCTGCTGGGGCCCTGCAGATGCTAATAGGCTCCTAAGCTACGGAAGAGCCTTTTGATCTTTTATTAGCTTGTCACTAAGTGTCACACTGAACTTTTATTAGCAGAAGTTGTAAGTAATCATCTGTCAAGGGATGTTCCAGCGCAACGCTCACATTTTAGCAATTTAAGTGGCTGGCTGCAGAGTGCCCCCCTGCTCCAGCCTCCCTTGGGCAAGTCACCTGTGCAGGACCAGCACCAGGGTGCTACCTGGTTATAAAAAACATGAAGCATATGGGATGCTGCTGTTGTGCAGGCTTGAAGCATCAGGGATACTCATTTCTTAAGACCAGAACCCAGCCTGTGAGCTACACCCTAGTGCTGCAAAACACCATCGCTTCCCAGCCTTTTTAAACATTTTCAGGACTTTGGGAGCTGCTAAGAATTGATGCTGATCACCTCACAGGGACCTTTCTGAAACTGTCCCAGGAAAACCAGAGGACCCTCACGGTCCTCTTGGACTCAAGGTCAGGGGCATGTGGACAATTTCACTTGCCACTCACTGACCGACACACTGTTGATTTGCTGCCAGATAAATTAAATTATGAAATACAGCCCTCTACACCGAAACTCTGGGTATAGAAACCCTTTGAAAGAGACACCAGGGGCTCCTGAAATCCCCAGAGATACACAATATTAAAACCTGTGGTGGGAGCACAGATGCAAACATGTGTTTGCTAACGAGGACGTTTGTTCAGGAGAGTTTTCGTGCTTCCTCCCGGTGCTGAGATAGGCAGGAAACCAGCCCAAGGAGAAGGACGAAAAAATTCTGCTTCTCCCTCCTGTTACCAAGGAGATTGTTTAAACAAAGCTAAAATAAGAGGAACGGAGTGGCCGAGAGGAACGTGAGCATGGGGAAGCACTTGAGCGCTCTGTGACAGCTTGCTGGTGCACGCTGCGATGGGCCTGACCTCGGCCAGCGGCTCTCACGGGGGGGGAAAAGTCCACATTTCAGCATGTGTGAAAGTGGCAAGGAACATCTAAAAACGGCGATAGAGAAAAGTCCTTGCTCACAGAGGCCTCAGCTGTGTGTCAGGGCCGTTTAGAGCAATCGTGGCAGCAGGAGGCATCATTCGGTGCCATTAGCTGAGACCTGTTTGTTGAGGCCATCGGAGGAGGCCTCACTGTGGGAGCAGGTTAAATCCAGCTATATCTGGTGCTAAAAAGACTCCCCTTCATGGCCATCTCTGCACCTCCAGCCCCCATCCATATGCCCAGAGGTCTGATAGACATATAAATTCAGGATTTGCTCCTGTGACAACCAAAGGCCCGCTACACTGTGCAAAGGCAGGGCTCCTCCAAGGCCCACATCACACCCCCCAGCTCCAGCTGGAAACTGCCGACATTACGTGGGAGCAGCGATTCCCACACAAACGCCAGAGCCCAGGAGCTGGTTTCCATCCCGCTGTGATCTCCTGCCTCAGACATCAGGAAGGGAACAGTTCCCAGATGCTGTTTCTCCAGCTGATCTGTGTATCTTACACTTGCTCATCTGGATTACTGATGCCCTCAGGGCTTTGAATTAAAGGCAGAGCATGTCAAAGCGCCTGTCGTTAAACTTGCCCAGGACTTTCCACGGAAACTTTGCCAGACTTTAGCTATTGAGATGGAAACTTTCCATGTGGGGTGGCCACTGCTGAGAGAGTTACAAGAAGCCCCCACCATCTGGCTGAGTGGTTCATCTGCCAAAGACTTGGTTTAGGGAAAATGAATGCTGCTTTGCCCATGATTTTATGGGATTGGCACATCCTATTCTTTTCCCCAAACACCATGCTGAGTAATTCTCTCTTCCTTATGCTTCGCTGCAGAGAATGAAACTTAGCAGAAGGATCTCTCCAGCGCTTAGGATGTGCCAATCCCATAAAAATTTGCTTAAATTAGACCAAGTTCTAAGACTCACAAAACTTGCAAAATGCGTAGGCTCCTTCGAACTGGCAGCTCAAGGTCTTGGAAGATTTCATCTGCTCTGGAAATGCTCCATCCTTTCCCAGTGCCAACCTGACGTTGCAGACGCTGTGCCCTCAGCAGGGCTTTCCCTGTGCCTGGATGCTGCTGAGGAGTTCTGACTGTGACCAGCTCTCCTTTTCTGACTCTTGTTTTATTTATTTATTTATTTATTTATTTATTTATTTATTTATTTATTTATTT
>CM021767.1:6896563-6943767 GCA_011076525.1 Nettapus auritus
TTTATTTATTTATTTATTTATTTATTTATTTATTTATTTATTTATTTTTTTTCCAGCTCTCCTGATCCTGAGCTCAGCTCTGTGAAAGCCAGGAGCAGGACTGTGCTCCAACCTGCCTCTGGCAGAAGAGGGCTCATCATGCTGGGTGGCTGCAGGTGGAGTGGGGCTACAGAAGGAACCTGCTGCCTTTGGGAGGTTCCCAGGTAACACCTGGTCAATTTAAAGGAAGAAGACCTAGAGGTAACTAAGGCAGAAACATCACTAAAGAGTGTACTTGGGAGCATCTACCTAGCTTGGGCTAGGCGGGAAGCATGGGGATGGTTTCAAAGCTGTTGGGTGAAAGGAGGGAGGCCAAGGGGGTGGCTGCCCAGAGTCCTCCCAGTGCAAAGCCTGGGGCCAAGGCAAAGAGAAATAAAGAAACAATCATTAATTGCTTTTGGCACCAGAAGTGATGGCATGCTGGTGATGGCACTTGCATTCACACCAATTCACACCACCTCATCCTGATACCTGCTCTTTGACTGAACATTAGGATTCCAGACTGACCATGTACATGTTTATTTGTTACAGCTAGGTAGGGATTCTCTAATAGCCACACACACCTGCAGCTCTATTTTCTCAGTGGAGATCACCTTTATAAAGCTATTTAGGTGTTTAAGGTTAATTTAAACCCAAACCACAATCACTGCAGCAGGGCCAGAGCATGGTTGGGGTTTCTGGCCATGTGCCTGCAGTCTGTAGCCCCAGCATGTATCAAAGAACACATTTTTTTTTTTTTTTTTTTTTTTTTTTTAAAAAGAATCCTTAGTAATCGTCCTTATTGTTTTCCAATTCATAGATGCTGGAGAGCCTGGAGGATTATTTTGCACAGAGCTGTAAATGATGCCCCATGTTAATGATTGCTTTCACTGATCTTTGCAGGAAAATTCCAGGGTGAATTGTGAAAAAGAGATTTTCCATTTCTATGCCTCAAATAAACAGCTTCATGTCCAAAATCTAGCAGACAGCCTTCAGAAAAGCCTGCTTCCAGGCTCCCAGAAAGCCTGAAAGCAGAAATGCCCAAGGTGTATTTATTCCAAATTGACGACAACTGATGTGCAAGGGGCCCTGCCAGCGCAGCCGAGAACAAACCCCATCTCCAGCCAGCCGGGTTATGTCCCCGGTACACATATGGTGCCCCACAAATAGCAGGGCCATGTATATTTAATAGGCACTTGCACACACAAACACACAGAGCCCAGAGGCACGCAGGCAAAGCTGCTGCAGCCTCGATGCTGGCTCGCATTGAGAGGGTGATGCTGCAAGCAGCGGAAACCTGTTTGCTGACATGATGGAGCTATATCCACCATGAATTTTGTCCTTTATTAGGCCTCTGTTATTCACTCTATTATTCATGAGCTCAGCCTCGTTTCCTCAAGCCAAGAGCTAATCGGGATGAGTAATTTGGGGATGGCTGCTTTGTCACCGAGTGCTCGCGCCGGCTCCCTGCCTGCTGCCTGCTGCTCTCTCAGATAGTGATTTTCTCTGGAGTAGAAGGAGAAGCTCGGTGGGGTTTTCCATCAGGAAAGGGGGATGCTCAAAGCTGGACATGAGCACACCCCTTGGTTTAGGGCTTTGGCTGCTGATCCAGATGAGGTTCCAGCCTGAATTGCAGTGCCCATACAGGCACAGGACTGCCTGGCTGCTCCAGCCCTGACTGCCTTCCCGCATTCTCAGGGGATACAGGATTTCCATCCCAGGGTTGTAACGAGTGTTAGGAAAATTAGCAATATCCAGGCAAATCAAGACCAGCTGCAAAAGTCACTGGAGCTGTTGGGAAATATTTTACTGGCCCACAGGGCTTCCCTTTTTCTAGCATGTTGATAGCTACAGGAAACAGACACTTTTTAAAGTTTTCACAACTGGGTTTCAGGAGGACTCGTCAGCCTTATTAAATATAGTATTTCACTCTGCGAGCCCTTATTTATTTATTTGTCTTGGCCCTGCCATCCCCATGAAGCTGCCTGGAAGTGAGGAAACATGGCCTCACTGCGTTTCAGGCTGAAGCAGCGCTATGGATCTGCAAGCCAAAGAGGAACAGAAGCCAAGTTAAAAATATACATTCATATATATTTGCAATTATTCTTTGTGGCAAGGGTTTGGGAATTTGTTTTCATTGTGTTTATAGACCTTCGTTCCAGATCTGATACTCAGGGAAACATATTTTGCTGCTATATCCAGCAACCATGATGGCATTTTGATTTGCAGTGTGACAAGCTATTCCACAAACCGGGCTCCAGACAGTCCCTGGTAAACAAGAGGAACAAGACTGGGAAGCGAGCTATGTGAAAGGCTTGTTTGTGTGGTTTCTAGCTGTTTATTTAACAAAGATCTTTGCACGGGCTGGATTCCATGTATTGCTGCAGCTCAGACTGATGCTGGGCAGTTTGTTCTTCCAAACGGATTTTGCCCTTGCAGAGGGCAATCTGTGCTGTGGGGTTCAGCTGCGTGCTCACATCTCAGGCAGGTTCATCCTGTTCCTCACACGAGCACGGAAAGAACCTGAATGCCTCAGAAAAAAAAAGTCCCTGACTTCAGAGCTGACTGTGCACAGCAGAGCTTTGCACCGATTTGCATGTGATTTGCGTTTCATCCCTAATCGCTACACAAATGTGCAGAAAATACCATTTTAATAAGCTGACTGTGGGCCAGCCAAGCAACCTCACTCACAGTTTGGAGCCAGCCACAGCGTCAGCAGTGGTGCAACGTTGCTGCTCAGATACCCAGGGCAAGCCAGTCTGCCAGCCCAGGGCCACCAAGACACTGCGCCACCCACCCAAGCATGACGCTCCGTGCTGCCTATGTTTTTTTTAACTTCAGGGATCCACCACCATCTTGAAGGTCACTCCTGAAAGCAGAGGCTGGAGGCACTGAGGCACAGGACTCAGCCCACACCTGCCAAAACCAAGGGGCTTTCTCTCAGCAGCCTCCCCATGTCACCAGAGATACAGATGCCTGCAGGGACACTGTTCGGGCCATCGGGAGGTCAGATGCTGTGAAGAATGAACTGTCACAGCTGGGACAGGCAGTTCAACAGCAGCTTCTCCTCCTGACCCATCATTTTACCCTGCCAGTGGGCTTTCTGGTGCTTAACCACGTGTAAACTCCATGTGCAGCTCTTTCTGCAGAAGGGTCATGCCTGGTGTCCTGTGTGGGCAAACCAAGCCTTATTGATCAGCCAAGTAGCAAACCAGGCCCCGCTCATGCCAGCTCTTGCAGAATGACTGGTTTTCCTCCCCACACCTCTCAAATCTAGGCAAACCTGTTTGATTCACATTTAAAGGTGTCAAGACAGAGGATGAGAGGTTCTGACCCACCGAGGAAACTCCCAGGGAAGCCTGCTGTGTCTGAGCTTCTGTAGGACAGAGTGGACATTTGTGATCCTGAGCCTGAGATATTCAGCAGATATATCCCAGCCCTGCTTGTGACCCACCGTGTGAGGTCTCAGGAGGATGAGTTAGGCCAACAATCTCAGTGCAGCCTTTGAAGGAGGATACTGAAGTCACCCAGTCAAACTGGCCCGATGCCCGGTGGCCGGTGTCACCCCAGTGGGCAACTGGCCAGTTCAGCAGCTCTGTAAATAATACAGCCTTTTTAATGAAAGCATGGAACTGGATTTGGATGCCTAGCCCTAACAAACCCAGATTAACCATGGGCTGACTCCACTCTGCTGCTAATTTTAGCTTCAAAATTAGTCTGACCACGGGCTGCCCGGCACCCTCTGCTTGCGAGCCCTTCCAGTGTGGTTTGACTCAGAAACTGGTTTGACACAAGTGGCCCCATGTCTGTTACTCCAATATGCCCACAGTGCTGGTCTTTCACCCCTTTCCACATCACACTTGCTTTGGGATGAATTTTGATCCTTGGGTGGTCCTCCAAGCACAGGATCCCCAGCAGCTGCCTCAGAGCAAAACCCAGAAAAAACACCTTAAAGTACACAGATCCCTCCAAATACTTGTGATCAGGATGTTTGATCCAAATTTAGGAAGAATTTCTTCACGGAGAGAGTGGTCAAGCTTTGGAAGGGGCTGCCCAGGTGGTGAAATCCCCATCCCTGGAGGTATATAAGAGATGTGTGGATGTGGCACCAAGGGACATGGTTTAGTGATGGGACTCGGTAGTTGATGGTTGGACTTGATGATCTTGAAGGTTGTTTCCAACCTGGATCATTCTGTGATTCTGTGATTCTCTAAAAATCGCTCAGGCCGAGAGGGGAAGGGGGCCAAGTTGGCCAGGTGTCAGAAACGGCTCAGCCAGGTTGGATGTGACTGAGCAGCAGCGCTGGTAGGTGCTGGCTGAAATGTCCCAGCCAGACGGTGGCACAGGGAGGGTTGCTTGTGCGTCAGGATGTCCAGGTCTGCTGGAAAACTTGTGTCCCGCTGGGTTGAAGCCAAGCAGATATGGCCCCGTCTGCCTTTCTCTCGACACCTCCAGGGCAGCAGTGCCACATACCTCTTCCCAGATAGGCAAGGCATGGAGAAGGCAGAACCTGGCTGATACGGAGGTGTGAAAACCAGCACTGAGCTCAGGTTTCGAAATGGAGATCCTTCAGGACTCCTTATCTCTCCTGCTCCATGACAGCAGCCAGGCGAGGCTCTGGAAAATATGTCATGGATTTTTTTACCACACTTGTGGTCCTCAGAGGAAGACAGAGTCCTTAAACACAAAGGTGGTTATTAGTGCTCTGGCTCTATTGTTTCCCAGATCTCTGGCCATCAGAAGAGAATGATTAAGTTTTGATCTGGAAGTCAATTTTTTATTTTTTATTTTTTGTAAAAAAAGGAACCACAGTCAACTCCCCCACCTCAAATCCCTTCAACGTGAGCTAGAAATCCTGCCAGACAAAGAGCTGCTCCTTTCTAACCACTGAATTTCATAAGAAGAAGGAGAAACATTTTCCTGCAATTCACTGGGGATTTCTTTTTTATCTTTTCAGTCAGAAGGTGTGAGATGAACATTTATTAAAGGTCAGTATTACCCGGAACCCAGATGCGGCCTGGTTATGCAGATGCTAGTGTTAAGCCTTATCTCCATCGCAGTTTCCAGGAAGCTGCCTGCTTTAACTCGCCGATGAGCCGTAGCACTCAGCCCACATCTCACGCGTGGACAAGGCTGGTGTCGCCTGGCTGAGAACTGTGGTCACTAGCGAGGCTCAGCTCTGTCCCTGGCTCAGCCCACCAGTGCTGGCGTTGCCTGCCACCAGATACAGGTTGGGATTGGTAGCCTAAATCAAGATGTCCTTATCTCCCCGTTTAAACACACGCTGGTCCAAGAGCCCAGCAGATCACAAAGCTATCTGGCCTTCTGACCCAAACCATGAAATCCAAATGCCTTTCCCCACGACAAGGGTGAACTGTGGGACTCCCACTGGTGTCACACTGCTCGTCGCAGTTTTTCCAAGCAGATGGGGTTCAGCTCCACCACCTAACTGCAGAAAGACTCAGCAACTCCATCCATGGCATGACACCTTCAGAAAGACATGGGTGACCTTGAGGTGCCCTGGAAGACGCTACAAGCTGCTTCTGCCATGCTGGGAGAACTCACGGAGTGACTTTTCACCAGATCTCTCTACTTTTCCCCATATTTCCCTCTTATTTCTAATGCTTTTTGCAGTGAGGGAAGCCTCTTCCACGCTTGCATCCACTGTCAGCAGCCCTGTGAGCAAAATGGGGCTGAAGCTGGGTGCCGGGAGGTTTGGCACAGCGAAACCTGGGGCTCAAGGAGGGATTATCATGCGCCTGTTGCGCACAGGACTTGATGTCCAGCTAAGTTAATGCCTGCTTAATCGCTTATAAGCCACTCCGTTCTGAAAGAGTAATAACAATAATCGAAAACCCTCTTTAGTCTCTTTGCTTTGTTTTCCTGTTTGTAAATCCTAAGGCCTTCAACTAAATACTGTCACTGCTGCGCGAACTTAACCGTTAACCTACAAAGAGCCGCCAGTGATTATGCCTCTGAAAATAGATTTTATCCCTTCCCTCCACTCTCCTTTGCTGATCGACACACAAAAACACTTAGTGATTGTTACTTGGCAACCATGGTAAAAATGTACTGAGCCACAAGTGGCTACAAAGGATGAAATCACTGTCATGAAATTTCCAAAATAAGTACCGTAACATCAGAACTCTTATTCCTAAGAGGAACAAATACCTCTCTTCCTTCCTTACATTTTTTTTTTTTTTTTTTTAACAAACGACACGATTTTTTTTTTCTTTTTTTTTTTTTTTTTTAATTCTCTCTCTCTCTCTTTTTTTTTTCGCTTGTAATTAGCAATGTACAATTTTCCTTCTAGGTTTTTTTTATGAAGTAGGGGCTTCATTCAGATGATATTTCTCCACTAACTCATACATTTCTACACCCATCTGGGCTGATGGGGTTTGGGAAAGTGCATACACATTCTCTTGAAGTCTGGCCAGAAATGCATTGTTGTAGAGGGTTTGGATGGGCAACCCCAAAGCTAGCTCAGGGTGCTCATGTATGTTCCCATGTAGATGTGTGTGCATGCACATCACCTAGGACATTTTTGGGACTCTCAAAAGCAAGCCCAGGCAATATCATATAAGGTTAATCCATCTGAAACTGCTTTAAAACAGACATCACCAGTGAGAACAAAAGCTGGGATGGATACCGGTTATTGATTCATCAACTGCCTGAGCCTACAGTTGTCAAAGGTCCAACTCATGTCTCCCTAAATCCGTTCTTTTTCCTATGGCTCAGCTCCTGTACTTAATGACAAGGAACCCCAGGGACTTAAAAGAAAAAAAAAAAAGAAAAAAGAAAAAAAAAAAGAAAAAAAGGAAGAAAAAAAACAAAACAGAGATGTAACTTATGGGAGATACTTTTCTAGGTAATAAATATCTGAGCTTTAATCTTTAATAAAATATTTCACCACAAGAAAATGTTTGTGTCACAGCTCTCGTATGGAAAATGCTGTGCCTTTACGTCTGATTGAAAACAGCCTTGGGTCGCCTATGATTAATAAATGCTTCTCTGTTGGTCTCTCAATAAAAATGGGAAGGAATTAATGTTTTTATGCCTTGCTCAGAGACATAAAGTTCAAAATGTTCAGAGGCTGGCCAGCTTCTGGACAGACTGAACTCTGCACAATCGGAGAGATCTAAAAGCAATGTACACCAGGCTTAATTTTTCAAGCAGGAGTCTCTTGGAGTTGTCTAACTTCTCACCAGGGAAATATTTAATTCCAGAGATTAAACACTCTGTCTGGAGACTCAGAGGCAAAATGTAATGCTGATTAGCATTTGTCTCAAAGCCTAATTATTCACACTGTTCCCCGTTTAGGGAACATACTTCTTTCAAGATTGCGCATAAATTTGTGCCCACAGATGTCTTTCCTCCTCTGATCGATACCCATTAGTTGCAGCTTTCCCTAGATCGCAGCAACAAGGGCATCCTTTGCTCTGCAGGCCAGTGCTACGTGGGACCAGCCCGGTGAAATCAGCCTCACACCAGTTTTCAACACACCCCAGCCCCAAAGCTCCTGCATACCATGCTTCAGGTGAGGACAAGGAGCACGAGGAGGTACATGTCTGTCTGTCTCTCTTCTGCTTCCCCTTGCATGCAGAGGAATGTGCTCCCTAGCTCAGAGGGAGATGCTTTCACCTGCAAAGCAGCACGAAGCAACACCAGGGAGGTAGGTGGGAGATCCATGGACACTGGACAAATTTTTAAATACCCTGCCTGGACCAGCAAGACAAAACTAGCATTAAAAAAAGAAAAAAAAAACAAAACAAAACAAACAAAAAAAGCCCTATAAAACTACACACAGCATTTTCCATCTGTTTCCTGAAGCTTGTATTCAGCTGGGCTCTGAACTCCCCCAGGAAATATTCCTGATGCCTGCGAGCACTTTAGGAACCTCTTTGGCCACTGGCTTTTTAACTGGCGAGAGCTGCTGAACTGCATCACATCTCCCATACTTAACAGCTGATTTTTCACAAGTGCACATTTTAAAGGCTCTTTCAAAAAATCCCATGGCCGGCTAAATTGCATCGGCTTTCTAAATGCATGGTGCAGACATGCAGAGCTGTGGGTGACTAATAGGTATTTAAGCTAGCTATTATTTTCTTCTGCAAACAGTGGCAAACCACAAACACTAGTCACACGGGATTTCATTAGCTCACGTGCAGAAGACTTAGCACTCCAGACGGCTGAGGCACGGGGAGAAATTCCAGCTCTGCATCTCCAACACGCGAGCCCTAAATAGGCTGCTCTGGAGAACGCCAGCCCAAACCCATCTCTGTGGGGTCAGTTGGCTTGTTGGCAGATCCCCAGCACGAGCGAGCTGTGGGTATTTGAAGGTGCTCAGCAGCAGGGTACCAAGATACGATCTGGTGGGACCATGCAGAGACACGGTGCCTTCCCCATCCTCCCGACCCTGCAGCCTTCTCCCATGCTGCCCTGCTTCAAGCGAGCACCCTTACAACATCACACCTTGCTCTCGGTGGTGTGATGGCAGCTGTGCTGCACTGAGATTCTGCATGCATGGGGCGCTACGCTTGCATCAGGCTCTGGCTTAGCAATTTATCCTCTGATTTTGGGCAACATCCTACAAGAGATGATGAATCGCCCCACACTCCGCGGGTGTTCATACATGAGCAGCAGTCAAAAGGATGCCTTGCCTCCATGCCTCTGAAACCACTCGGAGATAAAGAAGTAAAGGCGGGAGACCTCGGGAAAGCAGCAGGAGCTGTCGGAGGAGCCAAGGGATGGATTAGTTTGCATAATTCATTCCCGCACTTCAAGGGGAGGCTCAGGAGCCAAGGTCTCCTCTTGCTGAAGTTGCTCTCCTCCGTCAGCGTGCAGCGGAGACGCGATCAATCACAGCTGCTGCAGCTCCCTGGTGACATTTCTAAGTGCTCCTCTGAGTGGAGATGAATTAGAGACAGTTGCAGCATAACCGGGGGGTGCCCAGGTCTCCCTCCCGGGCTCCATCCTTGCTCTCCTCCAGACCACGCTTCCCAAGACAGATGGGATCAAGGCAATATGGCTTGTACAGAGCAGCACCAATCCTGCTAACAAGCTATTAACAAGAGGTGATTTCGGACTGTACTGCTTTAAACGGGAGACTGACAACTGCAGAGTAAATCACCTAAAGTAGATAAAACCCAAGTGCTCCTCCGTCTGCACAAAGCCACAGGGCAGCACTCCGACGCCAAGCCAGGAGCTGGAAGATGCAGCCCTGTGGTGTGACCCAGCACACACTGCCTCTACCTCCACCTTTGCCTGCCTCAGTTTCCCCTGTCTGCATGATATGAAAGGCTTTGTGAAGTGCCTGGGGACCTCTGGGCTACATACGACCACAGATATTGCTTTGAATTTCTGAGCTACTGCACATTTACGCTGATGGCTTCCTCAGGATGAGTACAGGAGGCAGACAGCAGTATGGCCAGTTGGGATTTGGCCCTCAGAGCCTAAACATGCCCTGGTTTTCCTGCGTGGCCATTTCCTCCCTGTCGGTAGCAGCTGCCCTCTGTCAGCAAGGAGAAATCCTCCACCAGGCTCGTCTCCGCGCACAGCGAGCTCCCGGGAGCTGCAGCCTCTTGTTGCTCCCAGCTTGCCCAACTGTCTCCATCTCGAGAAGAAAGCCTCCAGCTGCGCAGCCTTCCCTCTTGGCTCTCCTCGGAGCCTCAGGTCCTTCAACAAAAGGCATGGAGTCCTTTGCTCCTGCCGAGGGCAAGGACTGCTGGAAGCGCCAGCTTGCGGCAATGCTTCCCTGGGGGCCACACTCTCCAGTGCCAGGCACAGCTCCTAGCTGCAGCTACTTATTTATTTATTTATTTATTTATTTATAAACTGGGTTGCTATTTGTGCCTTCTGCAGATCTCAGGACCTTCTGCTCAGCCCAAGGAGTCGTCAATCTGCTGGGCAGCTGTTGGCACATCTGGGAAGGACGGACAGAGCCCGTGGGCTTGAGCAGCCCTGGGATGGCGCAGCTTGGATGCGGTGCCTTCCGTCACCCGCTGCATCCACTCCCCCAGCAGCTTGAGGGGACCTTTATTTGTCACCAGCGTTACCAGGGCCACAAACCTGGCACATGGCCGCGGCACGGAGAACTAAAAATACACCACTCTCAGCACGGCCCTGGGAAAGAGCGGGATTCCCATGGCACGGCCAAAAAAGCAGGGAGCACAGCGGCACCAGGGCTGCTGTGCAAACCTGCCTTCACCCCCAGGGGCATGCAGACAGGGGGCCTATGGGAGTGTGTTTTATAGGGCCAGGGAGGCGCAGCGTGTTTGGGATAGGGAGCAAAGTGGGGAGAGGGAAGCCTTGGGGATGGCTTCCAGGAAGGACAACCAGCTCTGCTCTCAGCTCAGATCACGGGGCTTCATTGCCGAGCCATAGAGCGAGACACTGAGCAAGGAAGAGAAAGGGATGGCATCTATCAAATAGATGGTGATGATGTTGCTAGTTGGGGCAGAGGACTTGAGTTGGTCTCTCCAGAGGAGGAAGCAGGGGCAGGGGTCAGAGGCGGTGGCATTTTGGAGAATGCACACTCACTGCCCAGCCGTTGGGTAGGCACGAGGGCGTCCGTGCTGGCCAAGCCTTGCTTTGTTCAGAGGCAATGTTCTTGCCAATCCGAGCAATGCAGGATGATGTAAGTGCATCATCCATTACTGCTATTTTCATTTTTGACACATGGAAAAATTAATTTTCTTTTAAAAAGTGATGTATGAAGAACTCAGATTTGCCTGAATAATATACGAACCTCTAATCTGGCTGTTACCCTTTGTCTGAAGCATTAACATTAGCAAAAGGCAATTTAGGATGATTGCTTTTAAGTTGTAAAGCCAATGTTCAATTAGAGCATGAAATGAAAGACTTATCACTAGTACTGGCACAAAGATTTATTCTCAAAGTATTTCCTTTCAGCCATAAAGATGCTGGTTGTGTTGAAAGTGACACGTTTAGAACAAGGCACTCTTGTCTAATGTTACTATGAAAAATGGTTTGGAATCAAATATATATATATATATTCAATTTAGGATAATGAGAGTATTTTGTTAAAAATTTCAACATGGCACTTTGAATTTCACCTACAGAGTTCAGTCTGAGGAGAATCCCATTGCTGTGGTGGGTGTGCAGGCTGGAGGGGATATCATTCGCCTTCTGCTAGGGCAGCAGTGGTGGGAGCTGCACTGATACCGTTAGTGATTTAATGACCGAACAGAGCTTCCAGCAGACTTCCAGGTGTTTTACAATGGCAATTCCCATGTAGTTTGCTCCTTTGGATGGCCAACATACCAGGCTTTCTAGTGAGCTCTCACAGAAGGCGTGGGAAGGGAGGGATTTGTGAAGATGCAGCAACTTCGGCAGGAAAAACTGCGTGCAACACATGGGGCTCCACTGGCAAAATGAAAGAGAAAGCAGCAACAAACAGCCTGCTGGTATGTCGGGTTGTTACATATCACAAGGGCTCTGCAAGTGATTACTTTGTCCTGGATACTGCTGATTTTCTGTCCTGTGAGCCACCTGGGCCCCTGCATCCATTCAGCCCCATGCTGCCCAAAGGGAAGCAGCACATGGTCGAGCCAGACTTGGGGTTTGTCTTGAGCTAGGCACAGAGAGTGACCACTGCTGAAACAACAACAACAACAACAACAACAACAACAACAACAACAAAGAGCATTTTGGTGCTTGCTGTGCCTAGAAATAGCTGGAGGGCGGTGATGGGGACAAGAAAGCCCCAAGTGACATGTTGGGGGGCAGTGGCGATCCGCTCCATCCTGAGGACGCTCGCCAGTACGCCTTGTTCCCACTCAGCACTATTAATTTGGCTGCGCAGCCAGAAGTGGTGAGCCGTCTGCACGGAGCCCTGCACTGAATAATAAGCCCTGACGTCGAGATGCGAGGCATGGCCAGGGCAAAGCGGCCAGGGTGCTTTGCCAGCTGCCCCTCACCACCCTGCTGTGCCGTGCCGAGGTTCTGGCACCACCACGCTCCTCTCCCCTCCAAAACGCATCGCTGTCTGCTGGTTTCTTCCACGGAAACAACATGCATGCGAGCGATAACCCACGGGCCAGCTCTCTGCCAGTGCAAAATGGCCAAATACATCATGCTCACCGGAGAGGCACTGATTTACACAAGACAAGGGCCTAGGCCTGAATCGCCACCAGGATCCTTTCCTCTTGGAAGTGAAGTTGGTCCTCTGTGCTTGGGTTGGCAGTGGTTTAGCTTAACGCTATCATACAGCTAGGATTTGGAAAGAGGAGGTGAAGCAAGCCAAGTGGGTATCTGCAATCAATCTGTGCCTGGAATGGACCGAAAATGAGCAACACAGCCCGATTTGGTCTTAGGGTGCTGGTCTGGAAATCACAGGGAAAAGATTAAAGGAGGACAAGGACATAATATCTCCAAGGGGAATTTATTCCCACAACAGAAATCACTGAGTTCATTTATACAGAACTATTTCTCAAGGCGTTAGCGATTATCACCTCACTGAGATATTTTCCAGCTGCACTTTTCAGAGGCCTGGATGGATCAGAATTACACCTTGGTTCTGGGCAGCTTCTGGCAAAAGTTTATATTGCATCAAGAAATGGAAAAAAGTACTAGAAAGTTTCTCGCAATGAGAACATTTGTCACTAAGATGTTTCACGGAATAAACCCTGGGCATGGGACCAAGAGAAGTAATTGGACTGGCCTTGCTCCATGTTTAAGATACTTGTCTTGGGCGTTTGAAATATGAAAAGAATATCAGGTCTTTCTTCCAGAGAGTGGGGAAGAGAGGGGCTGATGGCATTTGTTTCTCAGGCTTTGAAGGCTCACATATCCTAAAGCTGCTGAGGACGCAGCGACAAGGAGCTGACAAGCTGGTAGATAAGTGCATGATGTGTAAAGGCAGCTGAAAGCTGACTTCCACGCTGGGAAACAGTTGTTCTTACCTGCCTGCTCTGAGTTACAGCTTACTGTTGAGAAAGGCTCACTGCTGTGGTGGAAGGAGATGTTACTGGCAGAGCAGGCTCCCCGTGGTGGCCAATGCATTCTCCCTCCTAACCCCTGCCTTTTAGGGGGTTAGCCTTTTTCACCAGGTTTAGGGGGTTTAGCCTTTTTAACCAGGCTGCCAGATTTGTCCTCCCAGGGCCTCATGGGGTGATAAACCATACTCCTGATGGCATGGGGATGAGCCTGGAAATCGATGGAGCAACCAAGCGAGGCCAACGTAACCCCACACTGGGCACAGCCCCCTCGAAATACTGCAAGCGGCCTGTCCTGCCCCATCTATCTCCCTGCTGACCATGGATGAGTGGTTTTGAAGAGTACCACAGCTTTGGAGTCAGCATTGGACCTTGCATCCTGCCCTTCAAACTCCGTGTGTCCCAGCTCTGAGAAATGCATCATCACAAGTTCAAAGAAAGTAAGCCTGGACATTGCAGCCAACATCACCCTCTCTGGCATGGGAGGGATGAATACGTGCTGTGTATTGCTGGCCTGAAAGCCCTGAAATGTGTGTTGCCGGAGCAGGCAGGAGCAGCCCAGTGTGCCATGTGGGAGTCACGCTGCAGCTTGCGGTGACGCTCTCCCAGGAGTTGTGCAAGGACACTGTCTCCAGAGAGAAACCTCTCTGTGTGCCTACAGCCTGGGAGAGACGACAGAGATGTTTCCAGCATGACTTTTGTTGGCTGCTCCTCTGGGCCATCCATCTGCCACCTCGGTCCCAGAGGAGCTGCTGAGGCGAGGACAAAGCCCAGTTCTTTATGCACAACCCCCTTCCCGAATTCCTGACGGCTTCTGAGGGATGCTGTAAGGCTCCCCATATTAAAGACCGCACCTCGTTGATGTTCCATTGCCAGGTAGGCAAGTCCTCATGCACAGATTTATTGCCTAGCTTCTGGAAGTAATTAAAGGCCCAGATAGTACAGGCCACAGGCCTCAGAGTATGAGGCTGGAACTGCACAAAGCCTCCGCCTCCTGAACAGTGCCAGCGAGCCGAGGAGGATGGGTTTACACACTATTTGTTTGCCAACAGAAGGTCGGCCATCAATATTTAAAGCTGAATGAGTCTCAAGAGTAGAGATGAAGAGCCCTTCATAAGGCAGCATCCATCATTTTGGTTTTTAATTTTGTGCTTGCTCACTTGCTGCACAGCATTATATGCACATCGGATAAATGAATAACGGATAAATAATTCACCAAATTGCTCAACCTCTTGATTCTCCCGATCATCACTGAGCTCGGGCATCCTGCACAGGGATCTTGCCCCCCCCCCGTGGGTTTTGGGGGGGGCAGTACATTGCATTATTTACATCGATACATTGCTCAAGGCTTCCAAAATAACCCTGCTAACAGTGTAACACCGCAGGTGCCCAGCTGGATCTGCAGAGGCACTTCAATGACGCTTGTCCTGTTGATGCCTCTCGGAAGCTCTGAGGACTTCCAGCAGCCCCCGAGCCATGTCTCTGCTTGCTCAGCCCATGCAGCCAGCCCTGGACTCCCATCCTGGCATACCCAGCAGTTAAGCAGGATGTCAGCAACAGTAGTAAGGAGGGTTTAGCATGTTATGTGGACACAGTCAGAACTGCAGTTTCAATGGCAGGCACCACACACACACAAAGGCAATTTCCTCCATCAGAGGTTTTCTGTGGTTGTTTCTGAAGAGCTGCACTGCTGTGCTGTACATTCAGCGCTGCAGGATCATTTGCTGCAGCACCCAGAGCCCTTCTCTGCAATAAATACTTCTACCCTGTTTCACCCAGACAGCAATAACCTCTCCCAGTGCTCAGCTGTGCCCTGATGTCCTGCCTTTGGCTTGAGGGGGGGTCACTCCAGGGTCAGAAAGGCTCCACCTGCCTGTGTTCACTGCCTGCTGCTCTCCCACAACAGAGCTGCTGAGCTCCTTGGGAGAACCTTGCTCCCAGGCCCCACACCAGGATTTTTGTCACCATTTATGGTGACAAATTGTAAACCACCTCCCTGGTTTTGGTGCAAAGAGCGTAGCACTTCCTGCTGGAAAATGCACAAGAGCTGAGTTTTCCCAGCAGCACTCGGCAGGCTCTGAACCTCTCTAAAGCAGCTTGTTTTGTGCTGATGGCTTTACAGCTACAGCAGGACTTCTGCAGCCTCTCTCCCCAGGGGGCTAAGCAGGCAGTGCCACCTGTTCTGGTGCAATCTCAGCCGCTCTCCGCCTGCAGAAGTGCTGATCTGATGTGACGGCCACAATCCAGGTTTGCTCTGGCTTCAGACCTGGTTTGTGAGATGCCTCCTCACAGCTTTGTGCATTCCTGGGTCACTCCAGGCTGCTGAGATGTGGGAGTTCAGCAGCTCCATCTTATCAGGGCCAGCCAATGAGAAACAGCATGTCTTTAAGCTAAAGAACCAGACGCTGCTCACCCAAATGGTGGCAGTCGCCACCAAACCACCCCACTGGGAAAAGTCGTCACTGCTCAAGTCCTGGGATCCAAAACTAGCTCCGATGGTGCCACGCAACTGCAGTTTTGGTGACAGGTTACACAGAGGTGAAACACTCAAAGGCTCAGTACTAAGGTGAGGAGCAAGCTGGCATCACAGCAAGAGGGCATGATCTCTCAAACCCTGGTACAGCCTGGCTCTGAAATGCCAACGGTCACATCATCAGGAAGCCCTGTGCAGGCTCGTGGCTTTGCAAGCATTCTGTTAATTTGACAGAATTTATACTGTCAAATACTGTTTGTACTTCATACTGGAGTACAAGGGGGTAAAAGCAGAGACTGGGGCAGTTCACTCCTGTTCCCTGTGCCCCCCACCTCCCCATCTCTGTGAAGAGAAAGGAGAGCCCAGCATCAAAGCAAAAGGTGACCAGATCCCTCTGCATCTCTGGTTCATTTTATGATGACCTTTAATAATTGCAGAAGGGGAAATGGGCTGGTCAGTTTGCATTAGAAATTCACTCAAGTGTCTGGTGCTTTCTCTGGCTTATCAAATCCAAGCCGCTTCGATGAGCCCAGTGAGCAATTAGTGCTACAACCTACAGCCAGAAACTTCAGAAGCCCATTTGCATATAGTTAGGAAGGAAAATGTTGATTAATTTGTTCTGATACACTCCAGTAAAAAAAAAAAAAAAAAAAAAAAAAAAAAAAAAAAAAAACCACCAAAAACACCAAGGAGCTGAGGCAGATATAAATTGCTTTGCTCAAGATTGTAAATATTGCATCCATGCCTCTCTGTGTGTTTTAAAGACATCTTCATGGGCTATGCCTGTATGGAAGAGATTTGTATTAATATTTTACCAAGGAATGCATATTTCATCGGTGAGGTGCTTGCGAGGGAGTGATTTTTTATTTTGAAAAGCTTCTTCAGCTGTGAGGAGATCAAATGTGGATGATACACAGACATGCAACTGCAATAAGCCAGGATGCTGCAGCTGCCCTGAGATGCGATTAAAAATGCACAGGACAGGAGGAAAAAAAAAAGGCAAAAAAAAAAAAAAGCAAAACCCAATAAGAACAAGAAAGACAGAGCAGACAATGCCTCAGTGATGAAAGAAATAAGGCATAAGCACAGCACTGAGCCTAGAGCTTCTCATCACATCCCCCCAAGGCAGGATGACAGAACTGTAAGGCACCTGGACTGGCTGATGGCCTCTTGTGCAACATTAGCAGCCGATATCACATTTTCTCTTTTCCTCTAAGGCAGGCAGCTTCAAACTTCAATTAAATTTTTGACCCTCAGGGGGCAGATTCAAGCTTCCTGTCCTCACAGAATGATCTTCACAGACCACTGAGAAGTTACCTGTGGACTGTCACAAATTGCAAGTGTTGGTGCTGAGCACAGGATGCCTCCCAGCAAGGGTATGGGGACCTATTCCTGATGCACAGTGCTGCAGTGAGTGTTTGCAGGACTCTGTGGCATGATAGCTGATGCTCTCCCAAAGGTATGGTCTCCTTGAGCATGGAGGCTCTGGTAAAGTCTACATTTTTCTTAAAACATAACCAAGTTTCACACATTTGCAGAAAAACTGAAGGTGTGAACCAGGCACAACCTAATAGCCCCAGTGGCCAACACAGAAGGGTCCCTATTTACAGCTCTTGTCACCAAACCATGTGTCCTGTTCAGCAACACTTGGACCCAAGAAGTTTCTTGCAGAACCAGGGCTGCTTGAGTTGATATTCCCACTCTGAGCTGTGAAAGCCATCTCTCAGGAAGGTTTCCTTCCTCCTGCAGCTCCTTGCTGTGGTGGGCTGCAGCTCCATGTGCTCAGCATCCTGCAGAGCCAGCTCACAGGAACACCAACAGCATCTTTTCTCAGGTGACAAGCAGTAGGATGAGAGGAAACGGTCTCAAGTTGCACCAGGGGAGGTCTAGATTCGACATTGGGAAGAATTTCTTCATGAAGAGGGTGGTCAAGCATTGAAATGAGCTGCCCAACGAAGTGGTGGAGTCCTCATCACTGGACGTATTTAAGGGATGTGTGGATGTGACGCTACGGGACACGGTTTAGTGATGGGACTTGATGGGTGAGGTTTGTAGTTGGACTTGAAGATCTTGAAGGTATTTTTCAGCCTAGGTAATTCTGTGATTCGTTGTTTCTATGATCACAAATGGTGAGATGACACCCTGGTGCAGGAGGATGACAAAACCACATGAGACCCTCCCATGGCTGCAGCTGTGAGTGCCAGCAAAGCTGCAAACCTGAGCTGCAGGGCTAGGAGATGAAGTGGATCCCTCTGTGCAACCAGCAGCATTTTAGGGGGAAAGTTAGGAAGACAGATTGAAAGCAGTGCCTTGTAAAGATCTGTCAATATTTAAAATCTGTCTGGAAGAATTTCCTCTATTTTTTTTTGTGAGTTGAGCTCTGCTAATCTAAATCCATTTCAGCTACACTTTCACAAACATATCAGCTCTGTGTTCAGCCTGGTTTAGCTCTGCACAAAACCTGGCCTTGTATCCTTGGGAAACGTAGCCCACTATGATGACGGGAAGAAGCACTTGAAGGATAACAATGCTATGAAAAACACAGGAAGTTCAGTCCAGGTGCCTGAAGGGTGCAAAATCCACATGCAGAGAGACAGCTGAGAGAGCTGAGGATGTTCAGCCTGGAGAAGAGAAGGCCCTGGGGAGACCTTATAGCGGCCTTCCAGTGCCTAAAGGGGGATACAGGAAAGCTAGGGAGGGACTCCTTGTTGGGGAGTGTACTGATAGGACAAGGGATAATGGTTTTAAACTAAAAGAGAGTAGGTTTAGATATAAGGTAGAAATTCTTCACTATGATGCTGGTCAGGCTGAATAGGTTGGGTGGGGCTTTGAGCACCCTGGTCTAGTGGAAGGTGTCCCTGCCCATGGCAGGAAGGTGGAAACTTTGATCTTTAAGTTCTCTTCCAACCCAAGCCATCCTATGATTCTGTGACATCTCAACACATCATCTGGAGAAGTTAAAGGGGCTGTGAGCACGAAAGGCCTCACGGTACAAGACCCCCAGGCCAGAGGGGGCAGCTAGGCCACAGCAGGGCCTGGAGGGAGCTGGCCTCACCTCTGTACCATGTCACCCCCACTTTGTCTGGAGCAAAGAAACCCTTCAGCATATCCTGCATCTGTTGGACAGCTCTGCCCCCTCCCCTACGCTGATTTATGGTCTTCTTGTCCAGCTGCCAGAGGAGCCCTTTATACCAGATAACTTTTATCTCAAAATAAGCCCTGGAAAAATACCACAGGCTTTATTTGTCATTTGCTCTGGGAAAGTTTTGAGCTAATAAATAAAGCTAAGTTATTTTAAAGAGCAGCAGCTTTCCTGAAAACTTTAGCTCAGGGCTCTGACAGATACAACAATACCTCCATTGCCTAAACACCCGTAACCTCAGTTCCTAAAAAATTAGGTTTCTTAGGCTGCAAAGAACAAAACTTTGCAAATCAAATTGCTTCATACTCATGTAATTAGCAATTATCTCCTTGGTGGAAAATGATTCCCCCACACAATATTTGGGTGAATCATACCCAAGTATTTTTTTTTTCTTTTTTCTTTTTTTGTTGGCATGTGCACTCACACAAACATAGAGGCACATTGGGATCTTGGCCAAGTTTCCCCCTCCTGTTTTATAATGTCCTTCATTTCAGTACAATTCAGACCAGACGTCTCAGATCTTAAGCCACAGGAGATTTCCAAGTGCTAGTGTTGGTGCTAGCAGTCCCACTGCCTTACTGACACTGAAAGAAAAGTCATGCATTGGTCAGGAACGTGGTCCTGCTCCCTGACGTGGTCAAGCCAGGCCTTCTGAGGATGGCTGAAGAGTTCACGTGCAGTTTTACAGAGCTGTTTACAGTGCTTGGGTAAAGAGGTGAGAGCATAGCTTCCCCATGGAGGTATGGACATGAAAGAGGCCACACCATCATGCAGGAGAAAGACCCTTTGCCAGGGTTTTGCACCCTCATTTTTTGCACAATAGATAAGAGCCATCACATCCTCTGCTAGGAGTCGCTTTTGCTTCAGCCTCACTGAAGCAGCTGCTGTGTGAGACTCCCCTGAACACCTCCATATTTCTCCTAATTCTCCTAGCCTTGTGGCAGCAGATGAAGCTTTTCATCACTCTCTCAGCTGGAGAAGTTGGCAGGATGATTAAAAAAGGAATGGACCTTGGTAAATTTGCCCAGTGATGTTGGCCAAGGTTAATTGAGTCCCCTTGCTCAGGATGCTAACACAAGCACTCATTGCAGCCATTAGAACAATGTATATGTATGCACATATCTATACTCTGGTGGCAACCTGTGGAGATTTGGGCTTCAAAGCCATTTAAACTCTTGAATTGGTTCAGCTCCTAAATTGTCAAGAAAAACACAAAGAGCTAGACCACGTGCTAGCATAAAGTACATAGCCTCAGGACTTTGCCATGAAAGTGAGGGTTTATATAGACTTTGGATCTAATCCAGATGCCTTAGTCACCCCTCAAAGGCAAAATCCCTATGGTCCTGGGAAGCAGCATCGCCTATGTGCCCCCGAGAGAAACACAGAGGGGTTCTTATTTTCTTTTTAGACCTGCTGAGACAGGGACCTGTGGGAGCAGCTGGAAAACTGCCTCCACCCAATGGAGAAAGTAAATACAGCTCTGGCAGGCAGGGCTGGTGCTTGTAGCAGGATCACTTTACATGCAGAGCTGTCCCCAGACTTCATTTGTCTGCAGACTGCACTGTCCCTTTCCTATGTCATTTCAATACATGGCTTGACCAGCCCTGCTCACTTTAGGATGCTGCCAGAATTTCTGCTTCCTGAAGTGAATGCTTCACTGAATACCTAGTGCTTTTCAGCGGGAATGGTATCCCAGTTTGAAGGGAACTGTGACTATACTGAAATGCAGAAATTCTGAATTCCACCCCCAACACACACATTGCAATGCTGCTTTGGGATAAAAAAAGCTCATAGTCTGTTTTTATGTTCTCTTTCCCCTTTACACTATTTAACATTGTTTCAGAATGGCTCAGTGACAGCATGCATGATACACTCCATTTCTCTCAGCATAAAGCAGATTTTTATTTACAGAACCATTAAGAGAGCAGCTCCTCGTGCTGAATGAGATACCAGCTCTTGCTACAGCAAAACACTCCCCCCCTTGCCTTGTCATCAGATCATTTGTCACAAAGAGACTCACTTAACATGAAGCTAGCTTAAACCTTTTGTGAAATCCTCATAAAATGAAGGAACCTGGATCCTCTCAAGGTGAGTCTAAAGCTGAAAGGCTACAACACAAGGTGAGCAAAGGCAGCAGCCCTCATCATGTTCACCGAAGGGGCTGCCACTCATCTTAATTCAAGATGTATATCAGTGGCCTGCCATCTCTGCTGCACCATATAAAACTTGCTGGTGTTGTTTCTGGACTCCCTAAGGACTCTGAAAGATGCTGTCTACCTTCCTCTGCTGATGGAGGCTATCTGGATCTGCAGCAGTGGAATCATTTCATGGTCCACCTGGAAAAGTAAGAGCTGCCCCATCAACAGCTTCACTGGCTTCAGAGAGCAGCAATGGTTTACACCCTGAAAAGAGCTGGCTCTTTGCTTTCAGGAGGGTTACCAGAGGGGAATTAGATCTGCTTGCATGTTTGGTTATTTGGGTTTTGGAAAACGTGGCCTCAAGGCTAAGACTTGCCCAGTGCATCAAGCTGGGCAGCTGGCCTGTGGGATGGATGGGCAGCTGATGGTGCATCCTTGAGCCCTGGCTCTGCTTAGCCTCATGAGCTCTCTGGCAGAGCGATATCAGGCCTTAGACATTTTGGCTTCCTCTCCTGCCTCCTTGCACAACAATTTCTAACAATTGCTTTTTCAATGTACAAAGTGGCTTTGTGCAGTAACTGGATTAAGTTTTGAGAGAGGGTGAGCCATCACTGGAGGCGTCTGGTGTCAGAGCAGGAAATTTGAGGATAAACATCTAAGAGCACTCTGTGCATCCCTATCTGGTGTGTGGTTCAAACAGCTTCAACCTGGTCCAGGCCTCATGAAATGGTGGCAATGACAGCCAGCGATCAATAGTTAAAGGGAGCTGAGAGAGGTCAAGGCTTCAAAAATAGCTTGGAAGTGGAAAACAAGGAGAAAGAACAAATGGTCAGTTTTCAGGAGGGCGTGCTCAACAGGGTGCCATAGAGTTGCATGGGAGGATATACAGGGCTTCATAAATTCTTTAAAATTTTGAGGAAAAGCAAAACCAAAACATATACACATGCACATCCCTCCATATACACGTATGTATACATACAGATGCATATATACATATATATGCAGATTTGACTTAAGGTCAGACTGTGAGAAACTTCAAAGGCACCCACAAAGGGCAAGGAAGTGGAAAGACAAAGTCTGCAGAAATTAATGCAAAACAATGCACACACTGGTGGAAAACAAAACAAAACAAAACAAAACAAAAAACCCTGCACCTTGATGCCCTACATTGCAAATATGCTGTAACTGCTAGTGAAAAGCAGTCAGCCCAGTGAAGAGCTCCTCTCTGAAAAGAAACCCTTGGACATGGAAACGGTGGATTGAAAAAAAATAGCATCAAACCAGCATGATGCCATTTGGTACATCCGCAGGGAGGGCACATATTCACTTTCTGTCATTCTGCCCCCAAAAGGGACAACAGCAGTATCAGGGTGACAGCTAATTAAGGGGTGTAGACATTTCCATAGGAAGACAGGCTGCACAGAGTAGATTTCTGCACAGAGTGGATTTGTTTAGCTTAAAGATAAAGCAATATATAAAAGGTCTGCCTGACACTCCTCATTTATCCTTCCTGAACAGAAGAGCAAGTGATCTCCTAGAAAAATTAAAAAGCAATGGATTTAAGAGCAACAAAAGGATTTTTCTATTTTTACTCAAAGCATGAAGAAGTGTGGCGATAACTGGCAAAATATTTTTGAGGTCAGCAGATTAGTAGGATTAAACAAAGAATTAGATATTTAGGTGGAAAATGAAGTTACTTTAAATGCAAGTTTAGAAAAAAGCCTGTCTGCTGGAGTGCCCAATAAAAACTGAAAGCAAGTTGAGGTCTGGAAAACTCACCTGGCAGACTGTACCCAGAGGAAGGAGGAATTCCTCTGTGCATTTAGCAGGGGCTGATCTAACCCCAGTGGCCATCAGCTGAATTTGTTCTAAGAGAAGCCTGAGGAATCCAGATGCTGACTGCAATTTATAAATCCATGCAAATTAGAAAAAAAAAAAAAAAAAAAAAAAAAAAAAAAAAGCTATGTCTGCAGACAGAAAAAAATGAAATGTTGAATTTGCTGAATAAGGGGAATGACTGAATTTGCTTTCGCTGGTCCATGTAAGACTCAGCATAACCCTCTGAGGAGGGTTTCCCCTGGCTCCCAGTGGACAGGATTTCGATCATCAGTGTTTTTTATCCTACAGCAGCCCTATTTACCTATCCGCCATTCCTGGATCGACTGCTCTCAAGCTTGTGCTTCATGGCTGGGCATTTCAGCCAGAAGCAATTGGTTTGGAAAAGAAATTACTTGCAAGCTGCAGAGGGCAAGCAGGCAGCCTGTGGCATGCTTACAGAGGTCATGTCTCCCCAGCCTTTCCTATGGGAAAGCACTCTCTAAACCTGCTCACACCCATGTCCAGCAGGTTCAGAGCCGGAAGAAACAGCTTGCTGTAGTGGGGGAGAGTTTCCAGAGTAAAATAGCTTCATTTCTTAGCTCCATCTGCCCTTGGATACATTCATATTTTCCTCTCATGCCACAGAAGTATCATTAGACACCCAGCCACTCTACCCCCTTGCTACAAAGTCCTGTATGTGCTTGCAGAAAGAACAGTGGAGACCACAGCTGGCTCAGGGTTTCCCAACAAGAAAAACTGAGTTTTGCCTAGTACAGAACAAGGGCAGACAGGGCTTGGGCATGGCCATTCCGGTCCAGCCACCCCACTGGGGAAAAACTAATGCCTGTAACATGTCCCTGTGCAGGTCAGTGGGGCCCGGGGAGCCCCCCTGCCTCTCCTCCCTTTGGGGCAGGAGCATCAGCTATAACTTTGCATCCCTAAGCACATCAACACACATCGGACACGCTCTCCTAGAGCCCCAGCTGCTATTTCTGTCCTTGGGCTTGCCGTTTCTTCCAGCGATGCTGCTGTGGTGTCCAATTAACTCATCAGTCGCAGCTCTATGAGCTTTGCTGGTGCAAACTCTCAAATGCATAAATAATAAATAGGAAAATTAACGTGTTGTCTCTGTTCCTCTGCTCCTTTCAATTGCAAATGCATCTGGTGCAGGCGCCTTGTTGCACAAATGCACATGTGTGTGTACATGCACGCAGGGTAGCGAGGTGCCTGCGCTCCGGTTTGATTAATTCTGCATTTGGTGAGGAGTTCAGTGGCAAGACTGCACACACAGCTAGAAAACACTGGCTTTAATAGAACCAATTTTCATTAATCTTGCTGCTTCTCTTTCTGCCTCACCAAAGAAAGAACCGAGGGAAATCAGAAAGAAAAAAAAAAAAAAAAAAAGGAGTCTCCTTCGCAGAGATGGTGGGAGTTCACAAAGGCCTGTCTTGGTTATTTTCCATATTCCCCTGGGGCCCATGTAGGAACAGACATTTAGTCCAAACTATATTACTTGGCTAACAAGATTTACAAGCAGTTTGAGATAATGCAATCATTTCCAAAATGAAGGAAAGGCATTCTTTAAAAAGTAAAGCTGGGAGGAGGGAGCCGAGGGCTCATTTTCTCAAAATCCATTATGTGCAGCCTGGGCTTTGCGTTTGTGAGAGTGTGTGCTGCTTTCAGGCTCTGAAGACTGATTTAAAGACCAGCTCTGTATATTCATCAGTAGCCTTTATCTGCAACGTCATTTTTCATCTTCATCTGGATTTTTTCCCCTCCCTCTATCTCCCATGAATCTTCCCCAAGCAAACAACGAAATTGAATCAGGCTGCCTGGCCTCGCCTCACCGCTGCTGCGTGTTACTCCACACGCTGTCAGCAACAATGCAAGATCAGAGCATGCATCAACAGGAACAGAAATGCTTAGCTAATGCAATAACGCCCTGGCAGACGGATGCCTGCTTTGCAGCGTGTCAGATCCCCGGGGATCGCGCCCGCTCCTTATTCACCTGGAAGCGCGGAGTAACATGATTAGCTCTCCAAAATGATTGATGGTCATTGAGTCACAGAAAGCAGGGATGGAAAAGCCAACTGCATCGTCCTGCTGTCCCCCTCCTCGTCTATGTGCGCACTCATGCATGGGCATGCAGTCTGAGCTAGCCGACCAGGTGTCACCCACTGCACTGACAGTGCCTCCATCATCCTTGTTACACATCCTGCTAGGTCCCCTGCCAGGAAGCAACTTGGTCCCAGCTCTGCCAAGGTCTGCACGCTCATCATTTCCATGTTTTCACCGCTTTCTTCATGCCTGTGCCCACGGCCAAGGTCCTGCAGAGCCATGCCCTGAGCTGTGCCCATGTAGACTGCTGAAGGAGGAGGAGATGGTGGTGGCCGTGGTGCAAGGAGGAGCTCCAGGACACAGAAAGGATGGAGTCCAGTGCAAGAGAGGATCCAGTGAGGTGTGGCAGGAGGAGCAGAGGGAATAGCAAGGGAGTGAACCCCGCTTCTTCCCCTTGTCAAAAGAGAGTGGCACACCAGAAATTCTGCCTGGCTTTAAAGACAAACGGCCTTCATGTTCTTCAGGTCTCACGTGCTCAACAAGGCTTGGTAAGCACACAGGCAGTTTAATATTAAACTTACTGTTTATTATTTACACAGCAAAAAGCGCCTGCTAAGGAGTGCCTCTAAGAAAAGACGCACTGAGCCTGGCCCCAGAAAAGACTCCCTCGCTCCTCCCAGCGAGGCCAAGAGGAACAAACTCTTTAAAAAAGTCTGGGAATACGTCCACCGCCAGCATGGGTGTATGTAGGTCACGGCCATGCAGCAAGGCTTGGGGCCATGGCCAGGCTGGGTCACGCTGCTTCAGATCAGCACCGCGGCTGTCCATGTCCTCTAAGCTCTTCCTGAACATGCAGGCTTACACTTGTTGATGTGCAAATTGAAACCACAGCTCCAGAAAACACACAATGAAATCAAACTGCCCCCAAAGACCCTGCAGAGGCTGCGTCTCCTCATCACCAAAAAATGTGTGGTTAGCTCCCAAAACCAGCAGCAGAAGTCTACCAAGTGGTTTACGAGGGGTTTGGTGAGTAAGCCAGCCGAGTCTCTTGATCATGCACCGGATGGATCATTTGATTATTGTGCTCGTGCCACAGAGCATCTGTGCGGAGCTATCCCTGCTCCTCGTGTCTCAGGGGACGCAGATAAAAGGATGAGAATAGCTGCTAAAACCTGGTGACATGAGGCAAAATTTTCACTCACTCCTGAAAGAGAGGAGTTATTCTACACGCCTATCGCTGGGGAGCATTAGCTATGTGCAGATGTGCAGGACCCTGAGTGGTCACACAAGTGTGAGTAGTTATGCCCCCAAATTCAAAGACAGACTCAGGCTGAGGCGCTGCCCTACACCTTGTAAAGCCATGTTGATTTACAAAACGTGCAATGCTGTTGAAATTCAGGGAACAAAATATCTGCAGAGGGGCTCCTGCACTCGTGCTGTGGTGCGACAAGGCCCTGGCTGAACCCACGTGCTGTGGGGTGCCCAAGCTGCAAGCACCCTTTCCTCTGACCCCATGCAGCCACCACCCATAGTCCACCCGTGCTGCTTCCTCAGCAGAGCCTCCCTGGCTGTCCGCCCAGCTTCTCTCATCTCCCAGGATTTTTCCCCAGGCTATCTCCACTCTGGTTTATCTTGAAAGAGCCACAGTCGCAGACGGGTCCCCACGTAACCTACTCCCTGCTTTGAATTGCATGAATTATGCAGACACACAGATAAAACAAAAATCTTGCCTTGTTCTCCTGCGGGATTTGGGTCAGCATCTTTGAAGTGTTTGCTTGCTACGTGCAAACTTCTGCTGCACATGCAGGACCTGCCCCACGTGTGCAGCATGCATTAAGTCTCTGGCACCTGCTCCCTCGCAGTCTGAGACACCGAGACACCGAGCGGAGTGCAGCCACCCCCAGACCTTGCTCATCAAGGCAGCCTTAATTAATGAATTGCATTTGTAGCAAAATGTACAGATGTGTGGAGCTCACCAGGGGAGCTGGGGCTTTCCTGGGGGTGCCATGGCTGGGATGTGTGTGTGACTCAAAGACCAAAAAGCCAAGGCGTTTCCATTCTGAGCCACGTCTCCCAAGGTCTCCAGCACCCGGCTGCTTTCCCAGAACTTGCTTTAATTTCTCAGGAATGAAGTGCGGGGGGGCAGGCTGCAAGGAGACCTTCTTTCTAGGGGTTGCTTTCTGGCACTACAACAGCAGGCTCTCAGCTTTGAGGCAGTCCCAGCAGCAAGGGAGGCAGGGGCACACGGGCTCTTCCTAATCCTGCACCATCAAACCCCAATGTCAGGCTCTCCAGCTCTTTATTTCTTAGTTTATTCTCCCAGGCATTGCCTGGTTTGATCTGGAGTAACTCCTCTCCAAGGCAGGTTAGGAGGCTGTCCCAGCTTCCCGCAGCTGGGTGATAAACCAGGATAATAATGTGCTGCGGCAGAGCAATTAGCAGGGCGAAAGAAAGGAAAGCAGAGCGAGGGAACGAGCATGAATGAAAAGCCCTTGCTTTCCTCGAGGCAGGTGTGTGCTGCAGGTCCCTGAAGCACAACTGTGTCTCCACCTTTTGGGTGATCTCCACTTGCACTGGCACCCACAGGCTTGCTCTTTCTTCCTTGGAAGTTGCCAGGAGCTGACCAACACCAGCGGTCAAGATAACAAGGGGCTAACATATTTCTCCTTTGTCTGGATGCCCTGCCATCAGGAACAGCGGGGGTTGCAGGGGGATGCCAAGGCTATTATAAATCAGGCTTCGCAAGAGCCCAAGACAGAACCTGCCAGACTAGGAGCAAACCGAAACCACCCTCCTGGAAGGCTTTGTCCTCCTGGAAGGTTTCGTCCTGCCTGCCAGGCTGATGCTGGCTTGGCCGTGGGGTCAGCAGGACTGCCCGTTCTCATGGCTGCAACAAGTCCCCAGGCGGTGACTCCATGCTGATGGCTTGGGACGTTACAGCAGGTTGCACAGCTTCTTGCTCCACTTAGCACACACCTTGCAGTGCTGCAGAAGAAGCAAGCTTTTGCTATAGTCGGTAATCAATGCTTCTTCCAGCTTGCAGGACCTCTTCAGGATGGGATGCCCATCATGTCCCCCAGTCACCAGTCAGACGTACCCTGATTCCCAGCCTTTCCTGGAGCCGTGCTGCACTCAGCAGGCAGTGGTGCATGCTCTGTGCTGGAGGGAGTTCAAGGCAAGGATACTTTGCAGCACTCGAAGTTATGGTGGTCAAAGCTCTCTTTCCCATAGAAAGCCAAGCTGCTTCAGAGAGGTGCATCCCAAACTCTCCCCAGCTGGAGTCTGAACACCAGCTGGATCTGTTTGTGTGGGAAGCAGAAAAGCAAACAGGGAATTTCTCCCTCTTGCGCTGAGGGAGACCGCGAATATCTCCCTTGCAGATGGCAAACTGCCAATGACTCCCAAACATGCTGTGGTCTGGACCATGCTCAAAAAACCATCCCGTCACATTAATAGCTTCATCAGTTATCAGTCAGCCTTTTTTTTTTTTTTTTTTTTTTTTTTCCTGTCCTGCCTTTAGGTCATCAAAGTGCTGAGGGCTGGTGCTGCTTGCTCATGAGGGACTGACTTCCTTGCACAACTGTTTTGCACCCATCTCTTTTCCACACCTTGCTTGTTTCTTCCCCATCCCCAAAGGTTTGTGTGACCTAATTGTCAGGGGTGTTTACGGTCAGAACCAGCAATATCTGACATCCCACATTTTTGACCCTGAACAGGACATGCTGCAGCAAAACCAAGTGAAGAACTCTGGTTTCAGAAGTCAAAATCTTCTTTGGAGCAATGGAAAAACACCTATTTTCCATGCTGGACTAGGATTTGCGTATCTGTCTTCGGCACCTCACAAAAGGAATTATGGCTGCCTCATCGGCAGGATTTAGGGCTGCAGTCAGCTCAGAAAGATCACAAGGCTGAATTTACTTTCTGACAGAGGCACTATTTTATTACACCCTCTGCCTTGAATACATATACCCTTGAGTATATATGCACCCAAGGTCTCCTCGGGCAGAGCTCAGAGAATACAAGTGAGAGAAGATCCTGGCCTTTTCCCGAGCAGTTAAGCTTCCTGTCCAAGCACAGTAGGATTGATGGCATAAGACATGCCAGAGAATGAGTTTCCTCAGTTGTGCAATGTACCAATTTGGGTCTAATTTGCCCTGGCTGCCAGCTCCTAATACGACGAGTACTTTAACCAGACATGTTCTTAGAGTGCTTCCCTTGCTCATGCGTGCTGAGTTAAATGGTTGCACACTGTGGTTGTGCATCTGAAATTATGGCAGCTGATAAACTGAAGGCAGAAAAGGAAGTTAGAGCTTGAGCAAAAGTCTGCCAAGTTTCTAACAAAATTCAAAACACAGCAATATTTAAGAGTGTACATGAAGCCAGCATTTGTCTGTGTTTCAGTCTGCCTTGAAATCCCCTGAGCAATCAACCCACGTGGAGGCAGCTTAAGGAATGGAAAAATCAGTCACTTCTATTTCTCATGTCTTTTTTAGTCTGCAAGGTACAATATGCAGTGGGAAAATGAGATCCAAACCACTTACTCGGGAACAAAAGCAATTCTGGTTGTTTTCAACTTGTGAAAACCAATGATGCATCTTCCTAGGGCCTCCCATGACAGAAGCCCCATGGATGCTTGACCAAGTATGCAGGCTCACAGGTAAAATCCCCTATCCTCAAATATAAAGGTTTCTCAGAAGACTGCAGTTGTTCGCTAGCTCCCCAAATTGGCCCTAATTTCCATTCTCCATGGGCACACATGTGGCCTGGGAGACATATTCACAAATCTAAGTAATAAAAAAATCACTTCCTTCCACCATTACAGCTGCAGTTCTAGCTACTCACTGCTGCGATCCATTTACACACAAGATTTTAGTCAGTTCGTATTAAATATCAAATGGAAGAGGCCCAGTTGTTCATGGTGGTCTCCATCTTGTACAGACGAGGTTTGTGAGATCGAGCTACGAAGGCCCTTGGTCCAACCAGTCTTGTCACAAAAAGTTTGTCTGGAGGGGGGAAGACATACAAAGACAGCCCAGGCAAGTTTGAAGGTGAGGGTCATATTTATCCCTTGTGTATCACTCTGTATGAACATCCATGTTCTCTGAGATGGGCCTGCAAACATGATTCCCTCCTGGTTTCCCATCCTAAAAACACCTCAGCAAGGATGTTTCTCTTTTCTTGAGTCCAAGCAAGGAAGACAAAACAGCTCTCTCCAGCATAACCCATGTATCTGCAGACATTGCTATGGCCTGGAGCAGGGCTGGCATGAGCTAATGGGTCATCTACACAACTTGCTGCTATGCTGTGGACACCTCTGGCACAGCTGCATGAGTGGTGATGGAGGTGCCAGTCTGGCCTGGGGCATCTGCAGAACGAGCCTAAGCTGCTCCTTCCTGTGTGAAAGGAGGGGACAAGGTGTATGGCTCAGCTGCTACCACAGCAATGTCTGGAACGGAGTACAAGGACTATGCCATAGCTAGTTCTGACTAGGTGGCAGGGAATGCTTCCTCTATGGCCTTCACCCCAACCCTAACCAGGTTGTGGCAATGAGGAGGTTCACACTACTGTAAGGGGAACAAGCTGCAATCCCAGGACAAGGTGAGAACGTGTTGTTGATAACAACCTAATATTATGGTCAAGCGAGGCCCAAGTCTCCTAAGCAATCAAACCTGGATCAAGAGAGCAATAAGGCCAGTTTTCTACATACCAAAGTTCACATTTCAGCTGCTTGCTTTTATCAACTGCAGTATCAGCTTGTGTGATCTGAGAAGTAGTGCCCTACAATCAGATACCTCTGTTTGTGACAGTTCTGGCTCTAAATATTCTCTCTGAAGTACTAATTGCCCTTATGGAGGGAGTTTTTCCCAGCTTTCCTCTTGAATCTAAGGGATCTTGGATCCTTAAGCAAGGTAGAATAGATCACTGAATTTGTGTCGAATCCACTTGCTGCTCTGGTTTAGGGAGAAATTCATTATTTCCTCTAAATGTCCACGATTTTCTTCAGAGGAATAAGGTTACTATCAGAGCTGTCCAAAAATGTCTCGTTAAAAACTCCCTCCCCCCCCTCCCCACCATGGAAGTTATCTTGCAATTCTTAGCTGAAAATTTCAAGCCCTCACCATCCTCAAAATAAAATGTTCAAGAATCAAATTTTAGATTCCTATTCCATTGCTTTAAGTCCTCATTGTTTCTCTTTCTTACCCATTTCTTTTATTTCCATCTTCTCATTAATTTTTTAAAACTATCAATAATGGAGGGAAAAAAAGGGAAAAACTGCTCTCTCACTTATAGGTAGAGACCTTCTAAAGCTGAAGAAATTCTGAAACCATATAAAGTTACAACAGCTATGGTTTTACTTCACATTTGCCATATCAGAGATTTCTTCCCACAAATCCAAGGAATTCTGGAACAGATGAAGAGTAGGAAAAAAAAAAAAAAAACTTTAAGAAAGAATGAGAATAATAATAAAAAAAAAAACAAATAATTTCTTCCCCAACCTTCCCTGTGACTTGACAGTCACCTATCATCCTGTCTGGCAAGATGGAATAATAGCCAGAAAGTGAAAATGTGAAAATGTGAAGTATCTAGGTTTTAGGTTGGTTTAGGAATTTTTCCTGGGTTAATCTAGCTTTTTGTTTGTTTGTTTGTTTGTTGTTGTTGTTGTTTTTTTTTCCCCACACTATGAGGTTTTGTATTTTTTCAATTTTCTTGTCTCCCTTTTCAACCAGCTCTATCCTTCAGACTGAATAATAATTTTGCCTGTTTAATATTTCTCTAGCTCATCTTGCATTTGCTTCCAAAAATAGGGCTCAGCACTAATTATTTCTAGTTCTGGGAATAATTAACTCAGACAAGAGCCCTCCCCATACACAACCTGCCTTGCTCCTGCCCACACATCGCATTGTGTCTACATTTATCACGTCCGAACACAGTTCCACAATCCTTTGTGCGACGAAAATCATTAGAAGTAGGGTGCCATCCCCAGCCCTGGTATTTTGGTGGCCCTCAGCTCCAAATACACCCCAAAGTCTCCATCCTGGTGAACTTGTGCCTCCTGGGACACACTACCTTATATAAATATACAAAGGAAGTCTAGTGGTGGGCAGTTTCCTAGTTACATGCTATTTGTCTTCCGCACCAAGCATCCATTTACCGCTGGTGGGATACGGAGAACGAAGGCTCTGGGGCATTATCAGCCTAAGTCAACACACACTATTAATAATCATTACTTCTGCACTGCCTATTGCTCAGCACCCCCAGCAGGATTTGCTCTGTTTTTTGCATCCCAGCTGCACACATGCTTATTAGCACACCATCTTTACAACCAATGCAATTACTTGGCAGATTACTAAATGCTGCATATACGGCAAAAAGACTTTTCTTATCTCGTGAACCATCACAAAACCTCCAGAGCTAGAAAACAATAATAAAGTAATTGTCACAGAGATTAACTAATTTTTTCCCCCATACGTGTGTGAGTGTTAGCTTTTTTTTCCGGTTTGCAAATGGAATTGCCCCGATCGTTCTGGCAGTACCAGTGCCAGGCACTGTAATGTATGGCGAGAGGAGCAGCAGGCGAGTGCCTGCCTGGGGACAGATCCTATACGCAGGCACAGACGCTTGGGGAAGGACCAGAGAAAAGTGCATGAGCTCAGATAGGGGTGGATGCTACCGCAGGATTGCCAGCTCCTGGCTATTTTCAGAACTTGACTGAATAAGTTTGCCTGCTTTTAATTCCGAAGCATAATATTTACAAGTCCTTTAAACTCTCTGAATTAAGAAGGAAAATAGAAAGGAAAACCTGGAATAAGGACAAAGCAAACAAAAAAGGTTTCCACAGAAGCCTCCTGATACCTCTTAATGTCCCGTGCCAGACAGAAAGATAAAAGCTAAAATCTTAACACTTCCTACTTCCAACATGTGGCTGTCCAGGGAGATGGTGAAGGTCTTCTGTACCATAGATCCTATGATTCTGTGGGCAGAAAATCTTGGATTTGCAAGGGGACACCAGGGATCCACACTGCTGTGGGCCATTGCGCTCTCTGTTTTTGTTGCCCAGTGCCATGGCTGTCCTGCCTGATGAAGATGGATCATTGTGAGGCTCAGCAAACAAACATTCACAAGATTTTGGAAAGCCCCATATCTCCTGGGTGTATGGTTTGGGGTCACCAATCTCCTGAGACTGGAGGCTGCCTTGTTTTTTTCTTTATAATAAACATTAAGAGATATGGGCTGACCAGAAACAGGCACGACATGGCTACTGTTTCTCTCCTCTTGCTTGACAGCTCCACTAGTGGGGAGCTGAGAGGCATAGAGCCCACCCCAAAGCCTCCCAGATGTCAGGGCAGCTGGAGCAATGATGCACGCTAGGACCTTCCCATGGGCTGGTCCCAGATCCCTGTGACTCAATTTACCCCCATAAAGTCAGGAAAGCAAGATCTGTTTTTATGTTTAGACAACACACAGAGGGACACTTTTGTGGCAGGAGCCCCCCATGCAGTCAGGTTCATTCCCATTCACAGAGCATCAGGCAAATGGGATATGCTGAATGCTGTCTTGAGCTACACACAGCAGGGCAATGATTTTCCTCACTACCCTGACATCTATTTTTAAACTATTGCATATGTTTCCCTTCATTACCAGTCACACTCATTTGCTTTGAAAGGAGGTTACAAATAAGGAGAAAGCCCCTTGTTAATTAAGTGACTGGATGGGTCCATGCCTTTGGCTGAAGTGATTTATTGCCTCCTCCCTCTCTTAGCAGCCACGCAGACTTAAAGGCTGCACGAGGAAGAGCTGCTCAGCTCTGGTTTTGGAACAAACTGGGCAAACACCAATGTTTAAGAGATGGGATTAACCCAAGCTGTTGGCTCTTTGCCTCTTAACCTCTTGGTTCCTTGGAATTGGAGAATCCCAGAATAGCTGAGGTGGAAAGGGACCTCTGGGGCCCTCTAGTTGAGGCCCCTGCTCAAGCAGGGCCACCCAGAACTGCTTCCCCAGGGCCATGTCCAGATCCCCAATGAGGAGACCTCACAGCCTCTGTGGGCACCCTGTGCCAGGGCTCCATCACCCACACAGTGAAGAAGAGCTGCCTGAAGCTCAGGGGGAACCTCCTGTGTTCCTGTTTGTGCCCACTGCCTCTTGTCCTGGCACTGGGCACCACCAAGCCTTTAGGGATTTATACACATTGATGAGATCCCTTGATGAAGCTTCCTTTTCTCCAGGCTGACCAACCCCAGCTCGCTCAGCCTTTCCTCCCAGGAGAGGTGCTCCAGCCTCTTCATCACTTGGTGGCCCTACATTAGACCCTCTCTAGTTTGTCCAGGCCTCCCCTGTACTGGACAGCCTAAGCCTGGGCCCAACACTCCAGGTGTGGCCTCAGCAGTGCTGAGCAGGGAAGGATCAGCTCCCTCCACCAGCTGGCAGCACCATGACTAATGCAGCCCAGGAAGCTGTCGCCTTTTCCTCCTTGTTGAACTTCATGAGTGTCCCATCAGCCCAACTCTCTAGCCTGCTGAGGTCCCTCTGGATGCCAGCACGACCCCCTGGTGTATCAGCCAGTCCCCCCAGTCCTGTGCCATCTGCAGACTTGCTGGGGGTACTCTCTGCCCCGTCACCCAGAAAGGAAGGTCCCCAAAAAGGAGGCCCTCCCCTTGTCTTGCTGATCACAGGTTAAAACCTGTCCTGTTCTGATGGCGCCTCATTCGGTTTTATTTACACTGGAACATCAAGACTTGCTGCTGCTGGGCTTTTCAGAAAACCATGGACACGGACAGAACAAAAGGACCAAGATTTCCTAAAATCTCATTCTACAGGCACAGAAAAGCATGAAAATTGCCCCATCATCTGCTAACGCAGACGATAATGTCTGCCATCCTCAGACAGTCCCCGCAGCTGACTTACAGACAGGTCTCAGGCTGCCTCCAGGGAGAAGGCCAGAAAGTGCCACCAGGAGAAAAACAATTTAAGGAATAACGCAATGGAAAAAAAAAAAAAAAAAAAAAAAAGTTTTAAACAAGCTTCAACAGCCATCATGGAAGCAGAAAATAAGATCCTGGCCTCCAACAAGGTGTTCAAATGCTTTGGTTCTGTGCATCAGAAAAGCTCAGGCAGGCAACCAGAAGGATGTTATTTGGAGCAGCTTGCTGGCTTTCCCTGGAGTTTAATAATAGCAACTGTATTTATAAGACTAAAATGTTTTTGTTAAAAGGCTAAGTAGTGGTATGTCACGCTAGTCACTTTAATTTAAAATAAATTCTAAAAGTTCTCACTGGAAAGGCTTGCAGCAAACTATAAATACATGCAATATGCAGATGGATTTTTTTGAAAGCAGATTTATTCTTCTTCAGAGACACTAAATTGCACAAGAGCACAGCATTTCTGTGGCACAAATTTCCAGAGGCCCTGGGAGTCAGGATTTCTAACTGATCTTGCTGTGGTTATATTTTTTTTAGCCCTTCTGCATGGAGTGGCCACGAATCCATGGATTCCCATCGCACAGACAGCATCCATCCCCAGTTCTGGGAGAAACCAGAGAAGGATGCAGGTGGCCCTTTTCATTGCATGCGTTTGTCCCCTTCACAAGCACAGCATTTTGGATCCCAGTGGGTTCCCCTCTTCTGGTGCTAGCAGGGAGCCTCGCAGCGCTGCTGATGGTCTCTCTTTGGCTCCTGAGTGCTGCTGGAGCGCGTGATGCCAGACGCATGTGTTGCCCTAGCAGCAGTCCCACAGCAAAGCAACAGAGCTGCTGCATGGCATGGAGGGCAGAGGTCCTCCACGGCCACGCGGGGCCTCAGCCCCATCCTTCCAGCATGCCCTGGGGTTAGGCAGCTCCAAGGCACGCTCCCCTCGAGTGCCCTTTGCCAGGGGCAGCGGTTGTAAAAGACAATGCCAGTGAATTCCTTAGAAGGGGCTGAAGTTAGCCTGCTACCAGATAGCGGGAAATATTTATAATGATCACTTCCAACTGCAGCCTTTCATCTAAAATCTAAACAGAAAGCTGAAATCCCCAGGCCTGTAAGTTGATACCTTGGCTATATATGGTCAAAGAAAAGGATGCTAAGTTCCTAGCAATGAGATCCATTAACCTCTGTTAAAATTAACAAGCCCGCATCGTCAATCAGCTTTGAGGCATGATTGCCACGCGGCGTGTGCGAAAAGCTCTGCTTTCCCGTGGATGTCTCAGCGTGCCGCGCTCACCACCACATCTACAACAGTGCCTGGAAATGCACTGTGCTTTTTTTTTTTTTTTTTTTTTTTTTTTTTTTTTTTCCTTGTGCTCAGGCTTGCAGAAACAGGATGGAGGTGTTTCTTGCTGCCCTCGCTCTGCTCCTAGTTGAGGGTTTGCTAATGTAACACTCTAGATGTCAGCTTTGTCCTCCCTTACTCTGGCTGGCAAATTTTTGCCTACCTCCCAGCTTTCGGATTTAGTGTGACACTGAAAGAGGCACTGATTCTGGCTTTGCTGTGCCAGTGGGAGGGCAAGGCCGTCACCTCTTGGGTGAACCACAGGTAAGGATGCGTGCTCAGATAGGACTACAGACACATGGGCTTGAAAAACAGTGTGGCAGATATGGGGGAAGAGAACAGGTCCACAGCCCCTGAAGAATCATTAGCTTTGGCCTCAGACATTAGCTGCTTTCCCTGTCACGCTGCTGAGCTCATGCATTCCATCACAGAGATGGTTTCATGCTCAGGAGCAAAGAGCAGGCACCCCTGCTCTCAGTCCACTCTGTGCAGGCTTCCAACAGCTCACCCATAACGTTAATGGCAAACCAGTCAAGTGGGCTTGCCAGCGTGCGTTCATTTGGAGCTGGAGCCCACAACACTTGGTTCTCATTGAGAGATCAGAGACTGCACAGGGCGTCCCGTAAGGCAGCCCGACAGGCAGATGAACTCCAGTCCCTCCGGGGCAGGCTGCTTCTTTTTCACTGCGGCTGGATGCCTCCGCTGCTACCAATTAACTTCGTGTAACTCTGTTTCAAGAAAACAGCACTGAACATCTGAATTTCTAAAACAGAGATTATATAAAAAAAAAAAGCATGCTTCTTTTTCTGAGACCTAACATGCTGCCTCAACCTGCTTATTGTTACCGGGCAAACAGCAGCAAATTCATTTCTGCATATGTCCCACCATATGCGGTGACAAACCACGAGAACCGTTTCTATTTAAACACAAGCCCTCTTTTGTTTCTCTTTCTGTAACTCACGCTGCATCTCAGCAGAGCACAGTCACAAAACCACCAACCTCCCAGGTTTTGATCTCAATCAATGCCAAAGTGCCACTAAAATCAACTGGCTTTGCCACAGCAAACGGTGAGCTCACAGGACAGAAGCCATCAAACACAATGAGCCTCTTTGCAGTGACGGCGAGGAAGAAGAGGCTGGCTTGAGAGCTGCAGTTTAAAATAACAATAAAAAAATAAAAATAAAAATAAACCACCACAGCTTTTGCTGGTAATGATTATGTGGGATGTATCACAGTGCATATTTGGCCACAAAAACATCTTGAGATGATGAAGAAGGTGAAGACAGTAATTCTGATATGCTGCTTTTTGTCTAGTTCTGAGCATGAGAGTGGAGCTTTGGGGCAGCCCCTTACACCCTCCTCAGGATACTATAGAGGGGTCATGCAGGGTGCAAAGCACCCGACAGTGGCCCTGGGCTGCTTCCAGCTCCTGCAGTATGACAACATCCCTACGAGGTCCCCTGCTTGCTGGGTTCTGCATTTATCCTGGCACCTCACAGCAGATCTTCCAGGAAACCACCTGGTCAGGGTGTACAGCCTTCAAGTGCTGGCATCTCTGCCACACCTCGAGACAGACTGTCTGCAAATCACTTCTTGCTGCTAAAAATACCCATCTTCCATATATCCACAGGTCTGCAGATGGAAGCTTATAGTTTGGCAGCTCCCTCCTCATCTTACCCTGCTTCTCCAGGACCTGGGAGGGGTACAAGGCCATGAAACTCCAAAAATGAGCAAGGGAAATGGAGTTAGAGGGGACAGAGGGGAAGCTGGGTTTGGACACAAGGTCACTAGGAAGAAAGGCAAGAGATGACTGTGGGAAGAAGGCAGAATAGTGTTTTCCAGCCCCAGAGGAGCGAAAATAGGATTATGGTGTGGTGACACCCTGATGCCCACTGACCCTTCCCAGCTTCCCCACTTACTCCAGAACCATTTTGCTGTCAAATATGATCTTTTCTGCATTCCTCAGAAGCGTGGTTACCTCTGGCCACTGGTTGGGTTGGTAGCTGTTGGATTTTCTCTCTGAAATTTCAGCAGATAAAACCCAGGGGTTTAGCTACCGGGGAAATAAAATCCCCAGGTTTTTCTTCTTTTATACTCAACTAGAGTTTAAAAAATGAGGTGCCTTTGTCTGCAGCTGATAGCTTTGAGATTTCCAAAGAGCTCCTTTGCTGAAGGAGCAGCCATGAAGCCTACAAACGAGAACAGCTGCAAGACAAGCCACAAGCCTTCCTTCTAGAAGGCATTTCCAGCCCTGGCAGTCGCTGAGCTGGCTACTCCCTGCCAGGCTGCACCACCCTTACACCTCCTCTGCCAGGGATGGGAATTCTCCATCCGTCTGCCAGGAGCTGCTCCTGTACAGGGCAAAGATCGAGCAGGCTCCTGTTCCCCTGCCGATATGTTCTCCTTCCTCCACTCTGCTCCCAGCTGACAAGATAATGAGGAAGAAGAAGTACAAGCCTGAAAAAAAACACATCTCTGGTGAGCGCATTTTAAAAGGCAGCCAGCTTCCAGCAGGCAAGAACTATTTGCCACCACATCAATTACGCACAGAGATGAGAGAAGGTGGTTGACAATGAGGAATTAGATAATGAAAGCTCTGACATAACTCATGCTTCCTCCTCCATCACATTTGAACCCCAGCTGGTGTGACTTCACCTCTGCTGCAGGACCCTGGCACAAAGCCTGCCCAGCTCAGGAAATTCCTACAAGTCACTGGTGTCCGTGTTGCAACGTGGGTTTCTGCTGCTGAGAACAGGAGTAAACATTTTATTTTGCCCCAGATGTCTTCTCTAAAAACAAACCAAATACCCCTGTAAAATCTCTGTGATTACTCTTTTTCTAGATTTTTTAAAATGAAAAACAAGTGAGCTTCTGTGATAAGTTTCCAATTTTCTTCATTTTCACTGAGAGGAGAAATTGCAGCGAGGAACTTCTGAGCAAAACCCACAGTCAAACATTTCCCCAGGCCCAGCTGTTGTAGGATTGAAAACCTATGTGCCTGTACAACACCTGTCCTGCAGTGACGTAACCAAAATGACCCGTGCAGGCCACCTTGAGCAGCCTCCACACACGTAGCTGTGTCATGCTCATAGTTTAGATCAGCTGTGAGATGAAGCCTTCCTTTGCAGGCTGTCACTGGCTTTTAAAAACTTACAGCCTCCATCCCTACATGGCCTGCCTGCAGCCCGATCCCACCATGAAGAATTAAACCCCGCTCAGGTGTGGGGATTACTTGGGCTGCTTGGACACACCAGCAGGCAGAGAAGATCCTCTGGAGGCACAAGGTGGGCTTACTAGTCCTGGCAATGAGAGGAGAGAAATCCCATGGGCAAGGGGAAAGCTCACAACCCGGTTGGTCTCTGCATGCCTGTTTCATGTAGTAGGCTCACACCACCCTACCGCATTAATGCCACATGTCTCTTTCTGTGTTAGCAGTCATTAGTGCCGTTGTGCCGGGGAGCTAACTGCTGCCAAATCAAGGCCCCTGCTTACAGCAGCTGGTGCAAAGAGAACATCATTTTAACTTCATTTTTAATGATCCAAATGCAAGCCTAAAGCTACCCACGTTCAAATGCGTTAGCAGAGCTCACCAGTTCCCCTCTAATTAGTACATGTGCCGAGGCTCAAGAAGAGATAAACGAATAAAGCTCATGCCATGAACCAAAGGGCTCTGTACCCTGCTCCCCACAGCTGCTGGTGGACATCTCCACCACGCTCAGCTCTGGGTGCAAAGCAGCTCTGCAACTCCTCCACACTCCTTTGCAGGATTTTCTGCCATGTAACGAGGGTGCTAGAAGCAACTCACTGCTTGCAAGGAGCTGTTGCACAAGCTGCATGACATAATATGTACCTTTACAACCTATTTATTTATTTATTTATTTATTTATTCAGAGCAATCCTGAAGTGTTATCGCTTTGACTTCTGGCATTTTTTTTTTAAAGCATTTGCCTGAAATTCAGACCCTGCTTAAGTTTCCAGAGTCAATGAATGAAAGTTTGGTTCAAGCCGTAACTTGAATTTTCTGTGAAGAAATAAATTAAAAAAATAAATAAATCACAACTCCTACTTCAGTTAATTTCTTCAGACTGCCAAACTAATTTACGTGCTTGCAACTTTCCTCAAGAGTAAAGCTTCCTTCCCTAGGTAAATACTATTCACAAAAATCAGTATTTTCCCCTGATTTACAGGAAAGTAATTTTAAACCTCTGCTCTAGCAGGGACAGAAGGCATCGACGCAATCACAAATATGGAGCTTTTCATGTTACCTTTCTCCTTTCTGTCTCTTATGGGTACATGGATATAGCCACCCACACAAAGTGTGGCTACCTTGGCACCAAAATGCTGATCAACAACAGGACAAATTCAGACCACTTTAGCTCTCCCTTCTCCATGCACCATTTGAAATTGAGTTGGCCTTGACGGTGATTTGTCTTGGCAAGGCCTGAAGAATTCTCTTTTCCTTATTGCTTTTACCATGGCTGCCTAGTGCCACGCCAGGGCTCTCCCTGCAAGCACACTGAAGCTGAAACTTGTGCAATACTGGCTCAGTGAATTTAAGACATGGATGTCAAACTCATACTGTAGCAAGAGCCCAGCAGCTTTTCACAAGTAGCTGTCGCAAACACCAGTAGCCCAGCCTTGCTGTTGGCTTCAGTGGGATGAGGGGCTTTTGGACATGAACCCAAACATATTGCAGCTCTGCAAGCACTCACCTGCAGCTGGGGGGGGGGGGGGGGGGGCACCCATGCAAATGTGATTTTTCCTTTTTTATCATGTATTTTGAAGGTCTCTGTTTTGTACCATGTGTCTGGTGAAGGGTCCAGGTAGGCTGCTATGGTGCTGCCTTCACCCTGCTGATGGACTCTCCTCTCCTCCACTTTGCACCCACGACTTGGCCATAGATGGTCCCCGCATGGTATCAGCATGCAATTAGCCTGGCCGTGAGATTACGATGATCAGGGCTGAGAATCAAAGCCTCCCTTACCAGCACAGCCTGGCATGGAGGCAATCGATGTCTGCTCTCACAGGTCTCCTCCCTGTGCTGCCAGACCTCTCCAACAGCTTCCCAGGATCTCCACTAAAAATACACTGCTTCAGCAGCGTAACGAGCTCCCCAGGTTGAGTCTTTTACTGACTCCCTGCAAATCACTGAAAGGACAAACTGCTGTTTCAGTTCATTAGCAAGTGCTTTGTAGAAATCTGTTTGTATATTCGCAAGAGACCAAGGCACTCATTCATTCTAGGCCTAGGAAAACTGGCACTGAGGAGCCTCTCACCTTCCCTTTCAGCTCTGCAGGGTCGAGAATAGAGAGCAATTCTCCCCCAAGAAACACAGCAAATTCTCCCCTGGCACAGCAAGGGCCAGACAGGGCTCTCTGGATTCTATTCAGCATTTTTCTTAAAACCCCAACTCTGGGAGCTCTGGGATTCAACAAGAAATTTAATTTTCACCTAAAACACAATGAGTGAAGAACCCCCTGAGGGTTTAGCTCTTGGCTCTGCAAAGGAAAACATCACCAGAAACACTCAGACAAATAAAATAAACCTCCTGGCATTGGCATCGGTTGCAGCTCTTGTGAGATTTAAGCAACCAAACCACCAGGGAAGCTGTCTGTGACAGCCCTGCAAATGTGACCCACACGTTCTGCACATGGACCTGGAAGAAACCAGGGACAAAGACCAGGCAAGAGAGAGGAATACCAGGAGACAAGGATGCAGGAAAAGGAGCTCAAGGCTTTTGCTTGTGCTTTTCAAACTTATTGCCTTCAGGCATTTTATATTTGCTAATTAAAGCAGGCACCACCTCCTTTCACACCCAAGGCTGAGCTAAACCCTTTCTTAAGGGTTTGTACATAATTGCTGAGGGAGAGGAATTTTAGAAAACTTCAGGTTGGCTCTGCAGTTCTCTGCCAGATGATACAGATCCATCCAAGCTTTCCCTCCTCGTCTTTTTTTATTACATTAATACTCAGAAGTACCTTTGGGATAAAAGCTGCTCTTGCCGCCCACAAAGCTTGCTGTCTCTGCTAGCCCAGAGCACAACAGCAAGCGTCTGAACACAAGGCAGGCACTTTGCAGGGAAAGAAAACTGCCTTCCTAGCTTGGAGAGGGCAAGGTAAAGGATCAGAGGTCAGGGGCTATTTGTGCTGCGAAGGCAAAGGGGAAGTAGCTGTGTTGGTGGCTAGAGCAAACTCGTGGGAAAATAACCTCAGAGAACCTTGCAGAACTGTGGAGCAAAGGGGAATGTCGGCGTGGTGCTCCCTGGAGATGCCAGGAGGCCCTGGCTGGCAGGCACAGGGGCAGGAGCTCTGTCTCCTGCAGTTTGGCTTCTCCTGAGCATTGGGAGAAAAGGCCACAAAGACTATTTCTCTGCCCCAGGCCAAGAATACCTGTGATCTTCTCCAATTTCCATTATGTTTTCAGGATAGCCTTGTCTCCTCTTCATCACGTTTCCATTGCTCAGTGTTTAGGTGTCAGAGGAGCAGAGCAATCCCCACATTTAGCCCCCCAAAGGGATCAGGTTCCCATTACCCACAATGGCAAAGGGAGGACACCATGCAGAAATAAGGAGCTGGTATCCCAGTGGAATTTTCCAAGGTCTTGTGATCAGATATGCTTGCCAGGTGAAGTTTCAAACGCATAGCCCCTCATCCACCACCACCACCTTCAGATCTGTTCATTAGCACCTTTGGGAGGGCTCTTCAAGACCGCCAGTTCTCAGGGGGCTGACACGCAGTGCTTTAATTGTATATAATTAAATACTGCTCCCTTATCTAGATTTCAAAGTTGGCTGTTGCGGCTTCAGCACCAATGCTCTCTTTCCTGCTAATTAGCTTCCTTAATCCGTGCAGCCTTGCTTCTTCCCCCACGGGGATGGGGCTCTCCTGCAGGGAAGCCTGGATTGCAACTAATTATTAGCAAAGGAGAGAGCCAGCAGGCGAGCACTGGCCCTGTCCCAGATAGTTGTTGTGAGCAAAGGGCCCAGATGGGGTGGCCACAGGGAAGCTCTGAAGGTTGTGTGTGTATGGACATGTTCAGTCTTTGCTCCATCTGTAGGTTGCTTTGCATGTTACCCCACCGCTCGTTTGCAGCAGAAGACCACGCAGGATGGAAGCCACCTGCTCGAAGTGCAGCTCACACCATGGTTGCTTTTGCCTGGCTATCACAGAAAAACAGGAGAGTTCCCAAGACCTCGTCTGACCCAGTCCTGTCCTAAAAGAGACAACACGCTGAGCATCTCCAGTAAATCTTCAACCAGTGCCTCTACATTGACCTCTGCTGTTGACAGAGGTTACCCACTCCCCTGAGCCACTCCTGGGTGGACCCATTCGTACTCAGAGGAAATTCCTTCCTGTCTAATTGGAATCGCCTCCGTGGCTGCCTCAAGACCCTGCAGACATAGATTGCCCTTTACATAGCTCAAGGCTTAGCTCTTCCCTAGGCTGCTGTCTAAATTAAACAGTCTGAGCTCTCGCAGCCTCTCTCTGTGGGTCACATTTCTCAGACCACCAGTCATTTTCTGCACTTTCCTCTGGACTCTCCCCAGCTTCTTCTGGGGTTGGTGAATAACTCCAGGATGACGTCGGCCTCATTCAATGCAAAAGTATGACATTGTGAGCTCAGATTTGGCTGCTGGGTCACGATGGCAGCCCCTGCCTCAGTCGCTCCCCTCCCACTTAAATTTGTGTTTGTGGCAGTTCTTGCACAAGCACTTGTCTTTACAGTATCCTGCTTCCTCTCAGCCTATCTCTCTAAATCCCCATGCTGGCTTTGGTAATGCTTCCAACCTGTCCATGCTATCTGCACACTTCAACAACAAACTTTTCCTTTCTGCTCCCAACAAGCTCCAGTTCAGCATGAGCACTCACTGAACACCTTTTCACTCCCGTCCATTGCCATGTTTCTCTTTTCAGACAGGTTTGACCCCAGCAGCCCATTTAGCCAGCACTTCCTCCCAGCAGCACTAAGCTAGGCAACATGAAAAGCCCTTCTGAAGCTGAGTTACGTGACAACCGCTGCTTCTCCTGCACCCAAAAACCTGGCATAAAAGGAAATTAGGTTGGCTTGATAAGATTTGTTCTTGACAAATCTCTGCTGGCTGTTATTCATCTCCTCGTTATCTTCAAGGTATTTACAAATAATGTGTTGATTTATTCGAAGCTCTTCCAGGTACAGAAGCAGACATAATCTGGCTGAACTGCTGCTGAAGGCGGCTCTGGAGCTTGCCCACAGATCTCACCTCTCACCCAGGAAAACTTCTAAGGGGACAGCCAGCAGCTCTGAGAGCCCTTTGGGTATTGCCCTACCAACATGAGGCTCAATGTCAGTATCCACACTCGCTCTGAGGACAGGTGGGTTAAATTATCTCCATTCTCTACCCGTGGGCTTCCTGGAGGTTGTATCCTGATGGCTTCATGAGCACAGACTGAAGCACATCCAAGGAGAATTAAGTTTCTCAGTGGGGTGTGATGTTCAGCTCCCTTCCCCTTTTCCTTCTGCACTAAGGTGTGGGCAGGACATCTTCTCCTCTAATTCTTGGCCGGCTCCTGCCCAACCTGACTCCGAACTGACACACCCACGCTGCTCCGTTACACTCTTCCCTACTCAGCCGACCTATTTTCTGTGGTTTTTATTTTTTTGGTATGATTCTTTCCAAGTTCCAGGTCACTGGAGAGCTCGTGAGTCAGGTAAATCTCCTGTTACACTTCCCTCCCTTTCCCCTGTGGTAGGATCATTTGTGCCTGGGCCATTAATACTGACTTTGTTTATATTATTCTTTCCCTGTGTAGGAGTGATAGCTTATCCCCCTAGGTCCCATCACACATCCAGTCACTAAGGAGGAACATAAATTTCAACAAGCAGGCCTGAAGTGTGAATGCAGATCTACTGAACTAAGCTAATGCAAAGCTCTCTCAGGCTCCAGTGCCAGGCAAGCCCTGCTCCCCACCTGCACGACCCAAAGACGTCTCATCTCAGATCTTCATCATTCCCACTGAAACCAGCGTGTCTTGGAGCACAGCATCTGCAGTCTCCAGGCACGTTTCTTTCCCTTATCTCTCGTGTACTCAGGGGCAAATGATGGGGAGAAAGGGCAGGCATAAACTGAAGGGCTGAGAGCATCTGCACTGGGAGGACATCCTCTGGAAAGGGCTTTGCTCTGATCGTGGGGATTCCAGTCTGTGCCCTGGTTCTTCATCAGTGCTGTTTCCCACTGCTAGGCGCATTTAATTGTCGCTCAGATTGTGTAGGAAGGCATCCAGACACTATGGAAATGGAGCCATATAGGGACTGGACTGGAGGCACATGCTGGTCACCCTCTCACTTGCACAGCAGTGGGAATACTTTTTCCCTTACACTAGGATATTTTTAAAGCGGAGAATGCCGTTATTATTTGTTGTCGCCCAGCATCGCCATTCTTGGAAGCCAGTGCAATGCCACCGATGTCAGTGTCAAAAGCATTATTAGCAGACTTTTTGATATCTCCCCAGATGTCCTCGGGCTCAAAGGTGTTAGATGTGGAGAGGGCTGACCTTCACTGCAACCATGCCTGCGACAAAGCAGAGAGCATACCCACCAGTTCCAGGGCAGAGAGACCTTCACCAACACAGTGGTTGTGAGAGACCAACCTTTAATCAAAGCTCCTGACCTGGGAGTGCTGTAGAGATAAGGTGGTTCAGCAAGACCAGGCTAGGGGTCTGTTTCTGACTTGGTTGCTCTTCTGCAGGTGCAGCTTCTCCCCTCTGCTTGGACTCAGACGGTGGCACGTGCTTCTCTGCCCATCTGCACGAGCACTTGGATTTGGTCAGCTGTCTGCTTTTTGTTCTCTTGGTCTTGTTTTAAGCCCACAAAACTGCTTAAGTGCCATCCGCTGAGGTCAGACCTGGAGGCAAGGAGTTGGAGGGAAGAAGGCCGACTCCCAAGGCAGGGGCACAACCTGAACTCAGCGCTTGTGTTGGGGTCCTGCACACTTTTTTGGGTTGTATTTACCTTTTGTTGCTCGAGGACTTACCAAGTGTGCACGAGAGGGAGAAGGATGGGTCCCTGCTCTGTCAATAAGACCTGCGTGCCACAGCTGGTGCAGTGCCACTGCCAGCAGCATTCAAGCATGTGCCAGGGAAGGAAAGGAGACTGCAAAGGGGACAGAACTTCTCCTGCCCCCTGCTCTTGCCTCCCCAGCAAGGAGCTGAGGAGCCGTGCTGTTCTCCAGGGTAACTCTTTCCCACACCAACAGGCTTTGGTAGGATTGCTTTAATTTCTTAAAACAAGCCTAGATGCTGCGTTTTATAAATTACTACAATGCATTTAATAGGTAGCCTTTTCATAAAGGAGCACAGCGGATGTGTACGCAAGCCCTGATGAAGCTAATAACTGCCTCTCAATGGCTTTCAGAGAGTTATTACATATTTAAGATCCAAGCTCCCTTAATCAACCACAGAGATGCAGCTGGCAGCGGTAAATTGCCAACAACAGCTCATTACAAATAAGGAAACATTGGTTTTTCAAGGACAAAAACCATATCAGTTCTCCAGCTAACCACTCTTGTCCTCACCCCTCTTTCCCCCTGTCCCCCCAAGTGACACGCTGGCTTCATCCAGTAACACAGCCTCGCTGCCTAATCCCCTCCACAGGGGACACCATCAAATCAAGTTCCTAGATCTCATGCACACGCAGAAAGACTTATTTGGGTAAGCAGCACAGACTGCATCCCGTGCTCACCCTCCCCAGGCAAGCCACAGGCAGGGCTTGTCCTACAACGCTGTGATGACTTGCCGCAGGAGCACACCCACTGGCTTTACTCTGGGGAGGACCAGATCAGCTCATAAGACACATAGAGACACAGTTCTGCGAATGTACATTGCAGGCTTGAGACCTGGGAATTTTTTTTTTTTTTTTTTTTTTTTTTTTTCAGCCTGTGCATATACATGAGGTTTCCATATCACTCCATGCTCAGCTTGCATGCACAGTACAATAGCGAGTACAAGCCAGGTCTAAAAGTGGCCATCCATTGTGCAGCTGGAAGCTCATCACTGCATGTGCAATTTCCAAGCTCAGACCTTCAGTGGTTCTCCTGAGGCATCCGAGTATCTGAAATCCAGCACTCGGCCCTGTACATTGCAGGGTTTCAGCTGCAGGCAGCATCTCCCTGTTCCTTGAGGCCCCAAGCAGCATTTCTTTCTCCGTCCTCTCTGCGACACGCAGTAAGAGGAGTTGCCACCCTCAGGGATTTTCCATCCTCAGACCAGAACAGGCTTCCTGATTGATGAAGCTCTAGATAGTGTGGGCACTAACATTTTCATCTGGTGGTAGTGAAATTCCTTTTTTTTTTTTTTTTTTTTTTTTTTTTTTTTTTTTTT
>CM021767.1:6943867-6969706 GCA_011076525.1 Nettapus auritus
CCTGCACAGAGGTATCAATCCATAAGGTGCAAAGCAGAAAAAAACACAGTGTAGGGTCACCATTTGTGGTTGTTCTTCAGTTATGCACCCAAGAATTAGCCCTTAAGCACTTACAGGCAGCTGGGTGCAGGGGAAAGGGGAAGGCCTGTGACCACCATGCGGCCTTATTTCCCTGAGCGCAACTGAGACAAGAGCACAGCAGTTTAAAAGAGACACCCATGGGTGGAAGACATTAAGACTAACAGCTTAGGAGTGTCCAGGAAAGACTAAACATTGTGTGAACAGAGAGGAGAAAGAGAAGTGAGAGCTCACCCCACTATAGCTGCATCTTTCCCACCTGGAGAGAGGACAACCAGCTCTTGGTGGAAGGGGAATGCTTGTTTGCTTCTCCTTCAGCCTAGTTTACACCAGTCTCTCTGCCGCATTGGGATGCTGCCCTCTCCTCAACAAAGTCCTAATGCAAGGCTGGCTGTGCTGGAGGTTTCATTTTTCCTTTGAAGCTGCAATCCATGGATACAAAACTGAGCTAGAGAGGTCCCAGGGCTGAGTCAGGGTTTTATTTTTTGCTATTTCTGTAGAAATACCTCACCCAACTTCTTCTGGAAAAGAAAAGGGGAACTTAAAAAAGCAGTACTGCTTGGTTCCCCCCGCCACAATCTATATTTATTGACATCGACATTTTTAAAGAGCTCTTGGGAGGGAGGCTATGTGATCTCCAGGGACATTTTCCATAAAAACATACGGTTTAGCTGGTGTTTGTGTCACTGCTAGCATTTGACCCTTAGAACTGTGCTTCCAGAGAAATGCCAAAGCTGGCTTGGACGAGTCATATACAATGGGTCAAGAATTTCACTCCCTAAGCCTGCAGCAGACACCTTGTATAAAAACAGCTAAACGATGTGTTTTATGTATTAATACAGCAAGAAGTACTAACATAAGACTGACGATGCATTTACAGGTGTAACCTTATAGGTGAAGTAACAATATAATTTGTTAGCTATGTAATTTTACGTAACATCTTCCTCACCGACTTTTTAATGCAGTAAAAACTTTTCTGCTCATGGCGTGTGGGGGCAGACATCCAGAGTGCAGGTTGTAATAGCTCTCTAGCTGTGATGTCAGCTCGAGGGAAGCTGCTATTTCTTGACCACGAAAGAACACACAGTTTTCATACCTCTTTGCAGTCATCTCTGGAAGAGATGCACCTTCTGATGTTTCAAGACAGCAAGGAGAAGAGATGCCACCAGCTGGGGTAAAGATTGCTTCCTCCTCCGAGACAGGAGGATGGACTCCTTTTGAGCTATTTGGCGTTCAGTCAGGAGACAAAAACACGTTGGGCAGACAAACCACTGACCTCTTTTGTGATTACGACACTTGGGGCAGATGAGTAGGCAGGAATAGCCCGTAACTACACATCTTAGTAGTTCATATTCTCTTCAAGAAAGCTTTAATCATTAACAGAGATGCAAGGCAAAGCCAGAATCACCTTGCTAAGGATAGCCCCAGAGGAGAGGGTCCCTCTTACACTTAGATCGTAGCACCTATGAATGTCTTGGAGCCCCAGGTGCCTGTGCAGCATCTGGCCTTGCTGAGACACAAGTTGGACATCTATAGCTTTCCCACATAGCTGTCAGCATAAAGTATTCCACAGGGGGATCAACATCTTCTCCGCTGCACATCTCTTTTTGTATATCTCTGGCACTTACAGTGCTATTTTGCGTATTCTGGGAAAGGACACATCAACAGATTGCAAAATGGGAAACTCTCTCTGGACTCTGTGAACAAATAGCATGTTATGTAATTGGGCCTTTTAGGAAGTGGAGGAAGATCTCCAGAAGATCAGCGCCCTCCCAGCAGTTCCTAATTTTACTGGGTCTTACCAGCAGGCAAGCCCTCTAATAATAGAGACTTGCACACAGTTTTCTTTCATCTTTCTGTCCTCCTGCACTTGCCCTACCTTCGTTGTTAGAGTCCCAGAGAAACATATCTTGCTCAATTTTATAGAGCTGATCAATACAGCCTAGAATGGTAGAGCTGAAGAGGCACTGAAGACCTTTAGAAAGGGCAGCAAAGCGATCTCTTGGCCACCACAGCATGGGAAATATTGAAGTTTTAGAACTTTATTGAGTCAAATATGCTGCAGAATTGCACAATTCTACATAGCTAAGATTTAGCTGAAGTACAATACTAACAATGACGTGGCAAACAGGCATTAACTCTATAGTCCACATATTTTGCTAGCACATCTTCCCTATTCCTATCAGGAATAGGAGGCAGTTGCAGGGAGGCAAGTGAGGATGCCCCTAACCAGCACCTCAGCTTCAGGACCATGCTGCCTTTGTGCTGCAGGGCTGTCCTGAACGTGCACCCAGGCAGACGTGGACTTGTGGGAACTCTTCTGCAAGTCAGCTCATACCATCCGACACCTGAACAGGGTCTGTAGCAGCTACGTGTTAGATGGATACCTACTACCTGCCAGACACATGCGCAGATGGCAAATTGTAAAATCACTGCCATCCTTCTCCCAAAGTACTAAGGTACATGTGTCTTCTCCCACTTGAATCGAACAAGCCCCTTGGTAAACACATGGTCCTGCAGCTACCACCTCCTCTCACTCCATCCACCGAGCTCTCTTCTTCTCGAGGCTGCCAAATCCTAAAGTGCATGCTGGTGCTTCCCACGTACTGTCCCTCCCTCCCCGCAGTACTGGGGGAAGATGGCTTAAGGACAATACAGATATGATGGCAATGCCCTGGCATCTGCACACAAAAAACCACACTTGGTTTTCTAAGAAAGCTGTTTTCCCCATATCTCGCTTGGCGTGCACATGCAGATAGCTGGTTAGAAAAGGAAGGGAGAGGCTTGTAGGGGGGAGAGCACACCAGCACTCCCTGAGAGACCAGGGCACAGCCCTGACAGGATGTGGCCAGCCCACTTCCAGCACACCCCCTGCTTACTACGCTGCTGACAAAAGCAGACAGCAGAGTTCAGTGGAGGAAAGTCCACCAGCAGCACGGCGGGACCCGGCGCTGTGCCGGCAGTGGGAAAGCAGCGCCGCCGCACAGCCCAGCCCCACATCAGATATCTCAGCAAGAGTGCTGGCTCCAGGACAAGGGGGAAGCCCGAGCCCCTCTGAGTGCTGCCTCAGAGCCACGTAATCACGTTGCATCTCAGGGGAACTGAAATCAAACATCAAGGGCTTCCGGACGGCAGCCCAGTTTTGCTAGCAGCGAGTGACCTGGTTAAAAAGTAAAGAGCCTTCGGGGGATGTCCTTATAGCCTAGTTCATTGCATCTCTGCAGACACCTTCCTGCTTCCCTCACAAGTTAAAAAATTCAAATCAAATCAAATAACTGATTTCCTGTCTACTACAGTTATCGTTCAGGAGTGCAGACCAGGAATAATAGCACATCGTGTGCTCTTGACCCTAGCAAGAGCAACATGCACGTTCTGGCCTCCAAAATGCTGGAGCTGTGAAGTTCTTGCTTAATTATTTCTGAGAATTTGAAGCACCGAGTGGCCTAATACCCTGCCTAAGAATTACATCTTGCTGCTTCCAGGAGTTTTGTGTTTTTCCCCCTTCACATAGAGCAGGTATAAATAACGGACGGAACATCAGGCCCACTCTCCACACCCATCCTTGGTCTGCCTTGGCTCCCGAGAGACCAGCTATAAAAGATGCCACAGCCAAGCCACCTTTTTGCTCTCCTGACAGAGAGTGACCTTTATCAGGGACTGCTCCAAGTCCTACTCAGGGCTTGTTTGCTACTGTCTACAGCTGGCAGGGCCTGGTCTGTAGGCAGACTTCACTGCAGGAAGAGCCTGAGGCTGGAGCAACACGAGTCCCAGCTTTTGCTCTCTAGAGCCACAACTGGGCAAGAAAATATCTTTTAAACGTAGCCAAGGATAGATGTTTTGAACTGTGATTTACTGGGCAGATTGACATTCTCCACATAATGTGCTAAACAAGGCTACAGCACAGTTTTTCCACCTGCTGCCTAGCAATACTCAGGACTAGCCTCCATCAGCATTCAGCCTTTTTTTTTTTTTTTTTTTTTTTTATTATTATTTTTTTTTCATTTGCAAACAGACATACATGGCTCCAGTTGCATTCTAACCATGAAGTTTATTTGCATGACAATAGTTTATCAGGGAGTGCATTAGAAAGTCACCCAGGCCCTTAGGAGAGGAGAAGGAAGAGGTGGCTTTCTCCAAAGCCAACTGAAAGTGAGTATCAGTGGAACAAACTGTTCCAGTCCCAAGTGAGGTCGGTCAAGGGGAAGTGGTTACCACAATTCACATACTTGATTTAGACAGGTGACTGCCTGGGGATGGGGGTAACAGCCAGCTCAGTGGTGTTCTCTCCTACACTGTAGAGCCAAGACCACGGAGATCTGCTTGGCTCATGGGTAGAAGGTGGGAGGCTGGCCTCACAAACCAGTTCCATCTCCCTGCTGCTGGAAGGGTGGTGTGCCCCCGAGCAGCTGCCACTGTCTGATGTGCTAGCAAGGCAGGAACACAGCATTTCAGCTCCCTAAAGCACACAAGACCATTCACAGCTTGCTGCAACTCACTGGCACCCAACACACCTCCAGTGCAGCTCTGATAGCCACATGCATTTAATTTCAGGAGAATGACAAACTGTAAGTAACAAATGAAACCTTCACTTACACTATCTCATCGTTCTGGAACTCCAGCTCCCCACAGGTGTCTTCAAAGTCCTCTCCTCCACCTTTGGCTGAGCCTTCAATGGTTTTATAGGGCACAATAACATTTCCTCGTGCGCCGGAGGTTCGCAACACTTTCACTTCCATTGTCCCCACGCTCTCGCTGACATGTGTTACTGGTTCCTCAAAGGTAAAGATGCCAGCATGGTCATCGTCAAAGATGGTGACAGTGGCAGTAGATGGTGAGCCCAGGCAGGCAAGCGTTGGGACACGAGTGGCCTCAAGAATGCCCTCATCTGAGGCCTCAGTGCTCACACGGACATTGCTGAGATGGACCAGGAAATTCTCATCCTCCTCGAATATGTCGTCATCGATTATGCCAACACGGATCTCCTTTTGGGTCTCTCCAGGCTTGAAGACCACTGTCCCTTCAGTGAATTCATAGTCAGAGCCAGCATTGGCCGTCCCATCCTCTGTCCGGAAGTCAACATACACCGTGTTGGTCAAGTCACCGCCCCGGCGAATGATGGTCAGGGCGACGGTGCCACAGTTCTCCAGACACTGGTAGGTACCCTGCTCAAAGTAGAGCTTGCTGATGGGATCGTTTTCTGCCACCTCACTGTTAACCTCATGCATGCTGACGGCTTTGCGGGCCTGGTCTGCAGCATGTCTCTTCAAGATGTTGCCAGCTCCTGTCATGAGCCGAGTTGCCTGGATGCGGTAAAAGGCCCTGCTCTTCTGCTGCTGACTTAGGACCTGGTAGTTGGCCAACTCTATAAGCTGCTCAATTTCTTTGTCAGGGTGTTTTTGTTTCAGCTCCTTCAGGATCCGAGCCATTTCTCTCCTGGCTTCCTCATCATCCTGGTCTTTTTCATCCACCTCCAACACCAGTGTCCCATCCAAAAAGTTCTCCACGTGAGAATTAGCAACCTTTCCGTCCATCTCAATATCAGCTTTGGAGGAGGGCCGATCACCCTCATGCTCAATAATCATGCCTCTCTGCTTGCCAGCTCGATATTTCTTGTAGACATACTTGTAAAATAAAAGTCTCCTGTCAGCTATCCAGGCAAACACCACACAGATAGGAAAGAAGAAGAAGGTGAGCAAGCCTTCCCAAACCTCCACAACACCAGGAGAAGACACAGATAAAATAATGTAAAGCCAAGTGTAGGCAAAGATGCTCCAGGCCGCTGTAACAAAAAACACTCGCAAGTGCTTGATCTTCCTTATCTCTCCATCAGGAACAACATAAACACAGATTGCAATGATGACAAACATGTTAAACGCAGCACTTCCAACAATTGTGCTTGGCCCCAAGTCCCCTGCTGTGAAGCCATGACCACACACTTCGATAACAGACAGAAGGATCTCGGGAGCGGATGAGCCCAAGGCCATCAACGTGAGGTTGGAAACGGTCTCATTCCAGATCCTCACTGTGGTTTTGCTAGTCTCACCGTTGGGCTTCTTTATGGTTATTTCCCGCTCTTGGGATGTAATGACTTCGATGGAGGACATGAAGCGGTCAGCTATGATGGATACTCCCAGGAACATGTACACCATCGCTACAAAATACACTGTTGCCCGAGCTATTTTGTCACCGAACGAGGGGTCTTGGGGTTCCCATATTGGTAAAATCACACCCTTTTTGCAGATGTATGAGCCTGTGCACTCCTCAGACTTGTTCGCAGGCACTTCACTGGGGCTTTCTGCATATATGCCATCTGCATGGACAAGCAGCACCACCACAACGCTCAGGAGTTGGAAATTCACCAAGAAGGTGGGTGGGTGAGTTGCTTGCGACATGGCCGCTTCCACTGAGCAGGTCCCAAACGTCCTCAACCTGCAGAGACAAAAGGAAAGATGCACTGAGGCTGGCCAGAGACAACAGATCTTCCCTTCCATCCAATTTATTTCCCACCTTTCCCAAATGTATAATCGAATTACCCTGTTACTCAAGAAGACCCATCTGATAAGTCCTAACCATGTTATGAACACTGCAGCTTTCCACGTACAAATCTTTAGTTCAGCTATCCAAGCGAGGACTGAATCAGATGTTACCAGTGGGCTAGCACCTACCCTTTCAGCTTAATGTTTAATGCCATTTTCTCTCTCTTTGCTGAAAGTTTATATCTTCAGTTGTGTTTTCCTGTTTCTCATCTAATTAAAACCTGTTATTTGGCTTCACGGCTGGCAGCAGTGTTTCACATTTCAGAATGATGAAGCACTCATGCATTGGAATTCAGGGTAAGAGCAGGAGGGGACAGGGAAATCTACTATCCTCCAGTCTTCTATTTTGGAATATTTTTGTTCACTTTAAAGGACATATTTTACAGCCTTTTCTTGCTCACAGTCCCTCCCGAGCATCTACTCCATATCCACACAAAGCAAGCTCAAGCCTTGGCAAAACCTTGCTTTTAACGGTACCTCGGTCATACGGCGCACCAGAAGGGCAGTCTTTAATTAATGATTTTGGAGCCATTTCTTCCACAGCGCATCACTTTGCACCTTCCCAAAACTGGAAAGAGCCCCATATGCATCCAAGCATGGCTCTCTTGGCATGCTTCGAGAGGAAGCCTGTCCCTACGCTCTTTTCCCACTAGGTCAGCTTTGCCGGCTTCCCCTGCAAGGGCCTTTCTCACTCCATTTACAACATCAGTCATCAGGCATGACAGCAGTACTTGCCCTAGTCCTGCCTCAGGATTTTCCAGCAGTGTCGGGGAGCTGTTAAAGAGGTTTGCAGTTAGTTAACAGTGCATAAACCTACAGAGCAGATGCCTTAAATTACATAGAGACGCTTAGTGCAAAAACCTGAGCATGCTCAGTGTTAAATTCTCAATTTTACTAGGCAATAAAAGCCAGATTCTTAGTTATTAAAGCTATATTTTCTCCTCAAGGAGAGCCTTTGCCATACTACATTTCTCCATTCCAAGTTAATTTAATCACACAGTACTTAAAAACACTTCTATGAAGAGAGGAAAATGAGCATGTTGATACCTTTACCTTGCTGAAGCCTACAGAAGGCTTAACAGGTTTTCCTCGTAAAAAGAAAACAACACCCCAGAAACAAAACCAAGAGCCTAGTCATGAAATATTTCAACTTTTAAGAGAGGGGTAATATTCTCAGGTCCATACCAGAAATGTGGCATAAGCAGGAGGTAGAGGCAATATCTCTGTAATACCTGGAAGGTCTTGCCCCACCATTTGCCATCTGCCTGGTCTCCAGTAAACACAGAGCCGGGCCCAAGAGATCACAGAATCATCCAGATTGGAAACGACCTTGAGGATCATCGAGTCCAGCCACCAACCTGACCTATGGAGTCCCATCACTAAGCCCTGTCCCTCAGTGCCATGACTGTCTCTTAGTGCCAGATGCTTAGCTGCACGCGCTTGGAGCTGCAGACCAGCCCATCTGTGCTAAAGGCTGCATCCAGTGACAGCATCCCAGCTGTCACCTGTACTTAGACATGATCCCAGTGGGGTGGCAAAGCTCACCTTCCCTCTTCCTTCTAGAAAAGGGCTTGTTTCTCAGCACAGCCAGGAACCAGGCTGGCTACACAGACAGCACTGCTGACTGCAAATGTACAGCCAGGCGTTCCCAGGGAGAAGAATTTACCCTCCAACAGGGACACACCAATGCCTCCTCGAAAAGGAGCGCCTGATCACCACCACCTCTCTCCTTATGATGCAGAAATCACCCCTCCTCATCAGGGCAGGGTCTCGTTATGCAGGGACAGGCTGTGTGCGAAGGAAGAAGTGTCTGGAGGAGTGAGTACCATCTGCACCCACGTTACGGGATCTACTCCTTACAGAGATGTTGTAACGATGGATGAACGCCCTCCGCTCGATTTGCTTTTATTGAAGAATGCTGTAGTGGGATTATTGGGAGGGAAGAATAATACTGAAAATATATTAAGACAGTTATATGTAAATGGCATCTCCTCACTGAGAATTGTTGTTCTCTGCCGCAGCCCCCTCCCAATTTTCTAATTAAGTAAGGCAAAAGATACACCGAGCAGGAAGTGAGCAATTCAGAGAGCTGGGTGATAAGAACAGATAAGATGAACAAGAAAAAGCATGTCTCCTGCATGAAGCTCAATTTAAAATACAGGAATTGTTTGCATTGGAAATCCTGCTAATGCTACGAGAAGCTCTTGCTGCTGGAGTCAGAAACCCCAAACATTGCTCCCCAAGTCACAGTCCCTGGACACCTTCTGCTTCCCAATAATACAGGCTCTAGTCATTGCTTACAGATCTTAAGTAAAAAATAAATGAAAACATGATGTTTACAAAGAAGAGTACCTTGTTGTATGCCATTTTGCAGATAGCTAAGTTGAAACAGATGTGCATTCATGGTCATTGAAGTTTAGCCGAAACATTAATTAGTCACCCAACATCTGTAATCCTGACCGTGTTTCACTCTGCTTCAAACCGACTCTTGAAGATATTTGATAAAGGGGCTGTCAAAGCACAAGCTGGCTTGGTATCTGCTCTATTTATCCCAGGTAACTCCTAAGCATTTAATTAATTAATTAATTTCAAAAACATGTAAGCTTAAGAAAAATTTAATGTGGGTATAAAATATTACTCAGCTCTGTGGTTCTTCACCCTCTCTTTCTAAAGGGTAGTAGTTTCAATCAATAGAAAACTCAGAGCATCCACCTGCCCTTGTTCAGTTAATTTTCTCCCTGTGGCAAGTCATATCCTTGCACATGTACAATTATTCAGAGCAACCAGGCATTGTGAAATCCCCTTGGCAAGAGGAGAAAACAGATGGTTCTAGAGAAAATATTATGCTTTGGGTCACTGATTTAGGTCATAAAGAATAGAAGAGTCCCATCATACTTTGGACCAACTCTGCAGTCTTAAAAGGATTTGAGCACTGGAAGTCTCAGCCAGAAAAAAATCTACTCACTAAATCAGATTAATAAGTCACTTGAACTTTATTTGCCATGTTCTTCCCTTTCAAACATTCTAACACAAATATATATTTTTTTAATCAAGTCCCATATTTTGTTAAACAGGAGGAACAAAGCCTAGAGGCTTGCATCTGAGCAATCCATCTTTCTGGCCTTTTCATGAAGCTCTCCATGTACAAACAACGTTTTTCCCTGAGACAGCAGGAGACAAGAGACGTGGAGCTTTTCTGGAGAGCCCAGATGGGTGGAGAAGGGCTGGAGCTTAATAAGGAAAAACACACCAGCCTTGGCAATGTGCAGGCAACCTTCTCTGAGTGGCCATAGCACCCAGCAACCCTATGTTGGACTTTCTCCAACATTCTGCAGTGTGGGCATCAAAAAAGATTCGGGTACCCCCCCACCTTTCCTACTGGAACCAATTCATAATCAGCGTTATTAGCAGCAGGCTCAGGAATTATGGAGGGTTAGAAAATGCTTGGTCACAACATGCTGGCTACGCATACACAACCAGAGCCTGACACTCCAAATCTCTCTGAGAAGCAGCTGCTGTAAAATTAGCAGCGTTTCTTTATTTGCACAGTCCAAAATAAACAACCCCGTCCCTGGAGACCCTCTTGCTTGGCATTTGCACGGGGTCTCGGCCCATGGTCAGCAGGCTGCTGCAAACCCAGCAGTAGGAATATTCCCAGACAAATCATTCATATTATTCTCTAACGAGAAGCAAGGCTACCAGAATGCCAGCCTTCCCTTCAAAGCCAACTTTGTTAGCTTTTCATTAAGGTGTCTCAATTGCATTTCCCAGCCAGGCCATCAACAAGAAAAGCAAACGCACGAGCTGGCTGTACATGTGTGGTGACGAACCACAAGCTACCACCCTGGATCAGCACAGCCCTGCCCGTAAGCATAAATCCTACACTACAGGACAGACCCAAAGCTCATTTTTTCCCCCAGGTCCGGCTGCCTGGAGGCTTTCAGGTAGATCTGGAGCTAGCCAGCAGAGCCAGCCCCCAGCTCACTCCCCAGAAACTCCCCAAGGTGCCAGCAGCTGCTTTTGTAGTCACAAGAGAAAGCCTGCAAGGGGCTGCATGGTCCCTTTGAGGCAAGCTTGTTTTAGATCCAGACTCCGGCCAAGGGACATTTGGCCAGCCTTTCTTCCAGCCTTCAGTGCTGCAAAACCCCAGTTTTTGCCCGCAGCAAGGCTAAGAGGGTTGCAGAAACATTTGCCTTCTCTCTGGAGAAGCCAGCTTGAGGTTTCCCCTAGTCCTGGGCTTTACAAGCTGGTAGGAGAGAGTTCCTGCTGCCAGCTCGTGCTCTGGCCCCCCAGCTCTGGAGCTGCCAGATGGGGAGAGAGCAGCCTTTTAGCCTCTGCTCTGCCATGAGCTCCTCCAGGCTGAAGGAGCTCTCCTCCAGGCCGGCTGTGTGCTGCGAGCAAATCCAGCCTGAAAGCTGCTCTGTGTTTCAGCAACACACAGCTTTTCCTTTGCAGCAGCCTCCCAAAAGTCCTACTCCCATCTGGGCACGGCACCCGGGCCATATCCACTTTTAGACCCTTCCCGCTGCTTTCCTGCACCTTTGTGTGATGAAGTTCTCAGCCGTTTGCAACAGGCTGGTAGTGGAATCGCTGTTCAGAGCGCTGAAAAAAAAACACCTCTAGCCTGGCTGCCTTCATTACAGGGCTTGGGCAGGAAAGGTTGGGCTCACGAGGAAGGAGTGGCCACACAAAAAGAGAGACTTTCCGTGGGGAATTCTCTCTCCATCACTTGACAGCAAGCACTCTACAACGCAGAGCACCTGTAACACAGCAGCCTTCACACGGCCACAGCCACCTGGCTGTGCCTACCCCACTGTGACATCAGCTCCACAATAAGCAAGGTTATGGTGAATTTACTGCCAGCCTGTATGGGAAACTGTCCCCCGCTGCTGTGTCACTGGTGTGCGGGAGGTGGAAGCAGCATCCTCCGTGACCTGAGCTCTCTGAATCCCTGCACCCCTAACCCAGGTTCTCTTGAAGGAGAGCAGCATGTAAGAGTTAAATGCGAGCAGTTTTCCTGCAGAAAGCTTTGCACGCCTCGTCTGCATGAGTGTACTTGTACCCAAAGCGCCATTTCCAGAGGGCTAACACCTCTCCACCTCCTCCTGACCCTTCCCGGCCATGCTGGAGCCTGGAACACCTGCGCCTCATTGAAAGCAGCAATCTGCCTCACAGCAGGGCAGCTTGAGCAAACCCTGTGCTAGGGAAAGATGTGATGACTGTAGTGGGAAAAAAAAAAAAAAAAAAAAAAAAGCCCCAACAAATCAACTGGTCTCTGACCATCAGTCAGGAAATCAGCCAGGAGCCTAGGTGCAGCTTCCTGCAGCTGAGGGACACAAGGAGGATGCCAACAGCCCTGATCTGGACACTGCCCCATGGTGCAGCTTTGGTAAAAAGTAGCTGTGATTTTTACCCGTGAAAGCAAGAGAAAGAGATGAATGCCACACTGGCTGGACCTCTGGATCCATGGAGGAAAGCTGAGGTGTCCAAAAGCCACGTTGCCACGCAGGGCTGCGGAGCGCGATGGCACTTTAAAGGCAGCTTGGAAAGCCCTTGGCTCGCAGCCCTGCTCCTTCTCCCTTCCACCCAGCTCTGTCACTCTGAAACTGCTGGCATCCCCTGCCCATGACCCTCCGGATCTCCACATCAGGAAAATGATTTCCAGGCCGTCAGCATCCTGATTGCATCAGTACAAAACCCATCAAAACCTTTCCAAATATAGTCAGAGGCATGAGCCCTCCATGAAGCCAATCGAGTAAAATGCGCACCAGGCCACACTGTTTTCTGTAAGGGACATTAAAAAGTTAGAACAATTATCAGTCCGCAACTGATTTTTCCAAGTATCCTATCTATCTCTTGCATGCAGCATCCAATCCCCTCCCACAATCTCCCCAGCAACTTTCCAAAATAAACAGATAAATAGAGAAAATAAATCAGCCCCCATAAAAAAATCCAGCCAGATTGGTTGAATTTGGGGGCAGTTGTAGGGATTGAGCTTGGATTTTTTTTTTTTTTTTTTTTTTTTTTTTCAGGGAGACTTCAGCTTTGCCTTTTAATGCATCGAGGCTGAGCGGCAAGTTGTCTCTTTTCCCTGCGATACACGAGCTCAGAGACGAAAATGCCAGAGAACGAGAAGCAAGGGAGAAATTCTTAATTCTTTGCACTGTATTTTTTTAACATCTCTCCTCCTTGTTGCTGCTGTCTCCAGATATCCCTATCACTTTTTTTTTTTTTTTTTTGCCTTGTCTTTATTGAGAAGCGTCCAGTTCCTCTGTAAAATGACTGTTGGGAGGATAAAACACTGCTAACAAACCCTGAGCTCCCAGGTAGGCTGGGAAGGAAGCATTTGCTGAGATCCGAGGGTTTCTGTAGGACAGGGCTTGTTCTCCTCTCTGCCTGCCTGTTCCCATTTGTCCCCTGGGCTGGTAGCTCTGTGGGGGTCACCTGCATGGTGAGATGTACTCCTGGACTCTATGGGGAGAAGGAGCAGAAGGCTTCAAGAGAGCAGAGCTCCCCTATTCCCCAGCTCTTCACACCCATCCAGGGATGGAGAGGTGAGAGATGTCCCTGGACATGTGCATGGGGAAAGGTCTGGGGCAGCTTTATCTGGGCCGGAGGCCACTGTGGCACACTCCATCCATCAGCTGGGTGTCTCCATCCCTCAGCCGGGTGTCCGGCCCAGGCTGGTGGAGGGTGGTCATCACCCAGAGGCTCGCACCGCTGACTCTAGAGGGAGCCGGATGCCGGTGCCAAGCAGACACATGGATTTTAGACTGCCAGGTCTCAGGAAAGACAGTCTGATCCCCCAGGCATACAGGGCCTGGGCCACCTGCCTCTGGAACAGGGTTAGCCACCCCTCCAACCCCCACCTCATCCACCTCCTGCGGCTCCCCAGCAGCTCCTTGCAGCAGCAGATCTCACTTCTATTTGTAGCCAGGTTTCCTTAGGAAGCCAGGCGTATGAAATCACACTTTCCATGTCTGTCTGTCTCTCTGTTCACCCCCCAATTTCAGCTTAACTTGCCAGAGGGGTAGAGATAGTGGAGAAAGCCAAGTCCCTACGAGCTTCCTGAAAAGAGCTGGAGAGATACCATTCATGCACTGGCCAGGAGCTCAGCCTGTGTGGGATGCCACAGTCCTGACAGCACACCAAGCATCCTGTTTTAGACCCAGGTACAGCCAGGATATCCATGAGCTAGGAACACGTGTGGATGATGGCACCCAGCACGTGGGCTACTCCAGGTTATCCACAGTGCCCGTAGCACACGCCATTTTTGTTGTCCAAGAGGAATGGGTTGGTCCTGCAGTGATGCCCATACCTTGAAGGACACTGGGCTTGATTACAAGGTGTGAGATTCATTAGGATGCTGGAGAAGAGGGGCTTTTCCCCCAGAAGCCAGCAGGACTGTATGGCCCCAGCAATAGAACAGAAAACCAACTTCTGTCCTTTGGTGTTAGCAATCAGGGTTGTGAGGATGGAGTGAGTGCATCCTCAAATGTCTTGAATGCAAACCCTGGTTCAGGGGAAGCTTTGAGCTCCCCAGCTCCCCCAGCATTGACTTTGGAGTTGTTTATGCTTCCAGAGAAACAGGGCTGGTGGGTATGAGAGGGTTGAACTTTTCTGAGGAGATGGTGGGGGGGGATTCATGGCTTGACTGATGGGTTCTGGCTCTAGAAATGCTTGGCTCTGTCCCTGTTTGGTTAAAATGATGGAAAAGGGGCAAAGCTGCTCTTGAAGAACCAGCTGGAAGGAACAGGTGAGAAGGAGACATGTATCAGATGCACCCAAGCGAGCACAGCTGCCTCTCTTTGGTGATGCCCACTACCCCAACCACGCAGCCCAGCTGTTTTCTCCTGGCTGCCATCACCACACCAACATGCGAGCGTCCCAGCTTCCCCTTTCCGAACAAAAGCACACCTCTACTCTTTGGGGCAGTGAGAAAGAGCATGAGAACACCACTGGGAGAGTGCCCAGAGGACCCCAGCCTCCCTTGGCCCCTGTTTCCATCGCCCAGCTCCCGGTTTTCCAGCACCTGGGATGGGAGGGACGGCTTCAAGCAGAGCGCCAGCAAGAGGAGCCCTGAAATCAGCCACTCGCACCAACACGCCCGTGACCTTGTGGTTTTACTACAGCTTTCATTTCCAGGCTCGGGTCCTCTCCCTAGTGCATGCTGCATTTCCCCAATGCCTCAGCCGCCGGCTTTTCGGCCCGGAGACAGAGCCGAGCGCTTGGCACGGCTCGGCGGGGAGGGAAGCAACAAGGCTACGATGAAAGAATTAAACTCGCGATGACGGAAGAGCCCCAGCCATGCTTCCACCTAGACAAAGCCTACGTGATGAGCGCTGCTGAACGCCAGCCCTTCGGAAGGCACAGCCGCTCGGCGAGGAAAACGGGGATTTCGGCGTGGCTGCAGGTGCCTCCGGCCACTCACCTCGGGACCCGGTTCAAGACAGAACCCCCCGGGGCTGGGGGCAAGGCAGCCCCGCTGCGGGCACCGCCAGCCCCGCCGGGCGGAGGCACGGCTCCCCCCGGGGGAAGATGCCCGTAAGACCCCCGGAGAGGGGGGGAGGCTCTCTCCAGCCCCTTCCCCGCTCCCTCACGCTCGACCCTCGGGGCGAGGGGAGGCACCCCTCTCCCTGCAGGCGCGCCTCCCGTCGCGACATGTCGCGACTGGCCGGCGGGGGAGGGAGGCGAGCCCCAGTCGCCTCGCCTGAAGGTACCGCGGTTGGCTTGCAAAAAGCATTCCCGGGCCGGGGAGGGGGGACACGACACAGCATCATCCCCTAGCGGCTCCCCATCCCCATCCCTCCTCCCCCCATGCCGGTACCGGGGACCCCCCCATACAGCCTCCCAGATGCCGGGGAGGGCAGGGCGAGGGCCGGGGGGGTCGCGGACCTACCTGTCGGGGGGTTTGGGGAGGGGAAGAAGGGGAGGGGGGGCAGCAGCCGGAGCCGGTTCAGCAGCGGCGGGGCATCGCGGCGGGGCGCGGGGTGGCGGAGCCCCGGTGCGCGGCTGCGGCGGCGGGAGGGCGGGCGGGAGGAGGAGGAGGAGGAGGAGGGAGGGAGGGAAGGAGGGAGGGGGGGAGGATAGAGGGAGGGATGGAGGGAGCGCACACACGCACAGCCCCCGGGATGCGCTCAGCCAGCCCGCCCCGCAGGCAGCCTCCTCTCCCTCCGCATCCCTCCAGGGGCTGGGAGAAAACCGCCGGCCCTCCTCCTCCTCCTGCTGTTGCTGGAAATATTTCCCGATTTCCTCCTCGGAGCGAGGGACTTTGAAAGGCTGGGCTGGCTGCGGACCCACCCCCAGCAGCCCTGCCCGCCCTGCCTGGGGCAGCCCCCAGCCCTGCCCCGCTTGACCCCGGGTCCCGATCCTGCCCCCTGCCGCCTCCCGGGACGGGCCCGACCCCATTTGCACCCTGCAGGACAGAGGGAGCTGCTGGCAGGCGCTGCCCCCCCCGGACGCTCTCTCCTTCCCCCAGCCCTAACCCCCTGGGTTAGGAAGCCCCAGGAAGGATGGTGCGAGGGGTGCCCGTGTTGTTCCCACTGCTGCTGTGGGGAGGCAGCAGGCATGGGGTGTCCCAAAGGGCCCTGGTTTGGGGTTCAGCCCCCCCTTCACATCCCGAGCGTCATGGTGATTGCATAGGGCAATGGGTGCCGTGGGGCTGTGGGGTGGCAGGCAAGGGGCATACAGGTCATTTAGCATCCTCCAGAGACCTGTTTCTGGCCACCTCCAGGCCAGCCCCTGAACCCTCCGAGCCTCCTGTCCCCACAGGAGGGTCAGTGGGTTTGGGAGGGCCCGCGGGAAGCCAGCAGCCCCAGCCAGCCCGGTAGAGATGGACTTGGTGCACCTCAGGTTGGCCCAAGTGCCCTTCCTGTGGGCAATTCCCCTGTCGCTGCGCCTGAGCGGCTCCTCCACCCTCTGCTGGCTCCAGCGAGGAGCAGATGAACCCGTTGTCCTGCCCTCCAGGAAAAACTGTGGGTTTAGGAACTTAAAATAGGACCAAAGCTAATAACCCTTGCACCGGTAGCCGCAAGTACCCAGCGACCTTGTGTGGCCCTCCTGCTCAGGTACAACACAAACCCAGGAGAAGCAGAGCCACTACTGCAGCTCCTGCCCCATCCTACACCTTCTCCCCCTCATCCAGTCAACCTGTAATTTATGCCACTGCTGGCTTGTTTGTGGACTTCATTTGTGCTTTCCTTTCTTTCCTTTTTTTTTAATTTTTCATTCAATTCTTTTCTGGTGGGGAGGGTGACATTTCCGCATCACCATTTTCTTCCAGCAGGGATGGGATTTCCCAACCATTTATTTGGTTGGGATCTGGTGTCGGACACGGATAACATCCCAACACACTCTTTTAAAGCTCTCTGTGATGAGGTGACGAACCAGCAAGCCAGCTAGCTGTTATTAGCGTTGCAGCTGCGATCAGTATGTAGTTCTGGTCTCACTTTAAAAGCTTATTGCCTACACGCTGGATGAACATAATTTCCAAATCACTTGGCTTAGAGAAGACACTTTTTTGTGTCCAATAGCTAACTCTGACTGTCAGCCTCACCTCTTTTAAACTCTTCAGGGGAAGAATACAGTTGCATCTGGCCACGCGTGGTGATCGGATGGGACTTGATTCTCCCACCAGGGTGACTGATGTAGAGGGAACACAACTAAACAGGGCACCAGACCTGGGTCCGGACCTGGCTGTGCCTCCCTGGTGCTTGGTTTGGCCGTGGCTGCGGGATGCAGGGTGTTGCACAAGGAAACCAGCTCGCTCGCAGCAAACACAATCCCTGCCGATGCTCCTTGCCCTGCACGCTGAAATCTAATCGCTGCAACGGTAAGCAGTGTGGCTCAGATTTTAATTAGCTGTCAGCCGTGAAGCTCTCCCTAAAGCTCCCTGTTTCCCTCAGTTGTGTTGCTGACCTACTTCCCAGCTCTCTAGCTGAACACAGCGTACAACTCCTCGGGAGCACCAGGACGATAGCTCTGCTAGATGCTGAGCTTCTCCCCGAAAAGCCAGGCACTTTCCCAGCCCACCTCTCCCTGACTGCCCACGGGCATGCTCCTCTCTCCCAGTGCCTCCTGCCCAGACCCTTGGGAAGGCTGCTCCAGTCTAAGGTTGTTTTGGGACATCTATGGAACAGGGGATGAAGAAAAAGTGTCAGTATTCATGGTGGTGCTTGCTAGCCCATGTAATTCCCCCCCTTGTATCACTCAGCTTTAACCACAGGGGACAGAAAAGGTGAAAGGAGATGTGGCGTTATCGCACCCATAACAGACAGCTGCATTCATCTGCTTGGAAAGTTCTTGATTAGGAGGGATGTGAGGCTGAGAGGCTGGCAGAAGACGTCCCCCCACTCCCCAGACCCTCACACACTTCTTTCCAGGCACATTCAGACCTTTGTTTTTCAAAGCCCCCAAGTGAAAGGTGGAGCTGGGCTGTGAAAGAAAGAGTCTAACTCGGGAAGTATCTCCCTTTCCTTCCCTGTCTCTCTTTGCAGCCATGCAAGCGAACACCTACCATTGCAAACACGCTTACAACCACTAATTAGCAGTCACAAAATCATGGAGCTTCTCATGCCGGTGCTAGCGAATGGTTCATTCATTCATTCATTCATGCACACCCACAGCTCTCTCTGACAGCAGCCCGCATCTCTCTGCAGTTGCTGGAGGAGGTTTCTGGGTATTGTCTACATACGCAGAACAGAAGGACAATCCCTCCCTGCAAATACAGGAGTTAGTGGGCTGCTCTCCGCTCAGGACTTTGTGAAGACGTGTGAACTCGTGCTTGCTTTAGAGGAGGGAGGTACAACCCCCTAGATATATCTTGTGTGGAGAACTCCTGCCTTAAATTCCCTGTAAAAGAGATGAGTGGCCAGGGAAAGGGCGGTCTTCAGCCAAAACACAGCAGGATCATCCGTCCCACCACTCTTTCTTGGCCTTATCTGGAGCGTCCCCTCAGTGGGATGCTTGGGTTTCTGCTCCAGCTTTTGTGGGTACGGATAATGCTGGAGGATAACCAGCGAGCCCTCGTTGGTTAGTGCTTAGTCATTTCCGTCCTTGCTTTCCTTGAGTCCCTCAGGAGATGCCAGGGAGATCCTGCAGGAGCAGATGGGATGTCACCTCTGGCTTGCCATCCATCTGTCACCGCTCCTTGCTGCAGCAGTCCTGAGCGCACGCCCGCTGAACCTTCGCTGGCTCCCCTCTGCATGTTCTTGGCAGGGACCTGGATATCCCTGCAAGTTGTATTTCCAGAAAAAAGATATTCCTAAACATAGTTTCCAGCAGTCTGAGCATTCACTTTCACTGTCACCTTCACACCAGCCTTTGCTGGTTGGAGGATAAATCAAGCACTTACAAATGCGAGGGGTGGCATGGGACACGGCGATGAGTAAGAAGGGCAGCTCTGTGCTGTACATCTTATATTTCTCTTTAGGTTCTCCAGCTCTTTCACAGTAGCTGGTACAGTCTGAGGTCTGACGATCCCAGGGAGCTCTGAACACACAGCAGTGCTCCATTGGCCAGGCAGAGGGCTCAGATGTCGAAGGTGTTTTCTACCCCTGGAAATGTGAGCACTAAGACCCAGGGAGAAGGCAATATTTGGCCAGGGCATTTGGGTAAGTCCGTGAAAAATTGGCAGCTTATGGTTTACTCTCACTGCGATGCTCTGGGAGCCTGCAGAGGAAACTTGAGAAACTCTGCTTGTGCCACTCTCAAGCTTTCCCCTGAGTACTTGCGCTACTCTGTGTTTCACGGAGGTTTAAATAACAAATCCAGAGCATCCATTGGTGGGCTGAGCACTCAACAGCTTGGGAGAGCTTTTTCCTGAAGGAAGGGTTTATGTGTGGCAGACCCAAGCAGGTCTTTGCACGGGAAACCACCCATCTGGGTTTAAAGCAGAACTAGCTGTAGGATCTGGGGATGGATTTAGGGAGCCTGGGAACAGGGAGGGCTGCAAGTATTTTGCAAACATCTAGTGCGCAAAACAAGACACACACTTTGAATGCAGCCCCAGAATCCCACTTCTCCTCTGAGCAGAAACTCAAAAGCCTTCTGGCAGCTGTCATTTGTCTCAGCAGCACCAACATCTCACTCCTGTCCCTGTTCCACAGGCCAAAACCGCCTCCTAGCCTGAGTCACTGGAAAACGAAGGACCAGATGTCCCCTGCTTGACTGCCTGTCCCTTAACATCTTTCCCACCAAAAAATAAAAAAAAATAAAATAAAATCTTTAGCTGTTACAAAACTGCAGAATACAGGAACTAGAAATGCAGATGCAAGGTCAATTAATTGAAATAAATTTCCCAGTAAAAGCAATAGCCTAGGGACTCAGCTGCCTCCAGAGGAGCATCCTGCGAGGGGCCCCAGCACAGCAGTGTGCCAGCTCTGGGACACCACTAAAAAGGAGCAGGCACGAACACTCCCTAGTTGAAGCATCAGCTCTTTTGACAGCCATCCCAGGCCTGCCCTATCCTGGAGAGCACCTGGCTGAGCGACAAGGAAAAAAAATCCCCTCCTCTCCCCCCAAATAAAACAAAACCAGAATTACAATGTAAGTGAATGGTGTGTTCTCTGGGTTTGCCTTCTGTTTTTGAAACCTAGGGTTTTCGTGTTTTCCAGTTTACTTGGTAACCAGAGGGGAGTTAAAAAAAATAATGAGAGAGATGAAATATTGGCATGTAACCCTGTGCCTCTAAGAGCTGGGACTCGAAGTAAAAAACAAAGCGCAAATACCACGGTGATGTGGCAAGACCTGGAAAGCTGTGCATTGCCGGCTGAAGACTGCGTGATGTTTCCTCGGTGTCTCCAGTGTCACACGAGGCCACCGCATCCCTCATTTGATTTTAATGCCATGTTCCCATGGCTATCAGTAGGCAACCGGGGTAAATCAGACGTGGTGCATGGCTCTGGCTACGGCCCCTGGTCGTGAAGGTAATTTGGCCTCCTCTGCACCATCTGCCTGCCAGCCCCGAGCCAGGCTGGGTGCTCCGGGGAGAAGAGACCTTTTCATTAAAAGCGAGAAGGGACTGACCTCAGCTGCGTCAGAGCACCTTATTTATATTTTATTTATATATTCCGAGCTGAGAAAGCAGCTGGAGCACCTTGCAAAAACCCAGCCCATTAGACAAGAGGATGTGAAATGACTTCTCTTAACGGGAAGCCGGCTGGTCTTCAATCTAATGGGCTCTAAAGGTGCTGTGCTGGCAGGGTGGCCTGAAATCTTCCTTTCCTCCTTGCTGCTCCAACTCTGCCTTCCTCTGCCTCAGCCCTGCCTCCTCTCAAACAAAGAGGGGAGAAAGAGAAGAAGAGCAGATTTAACTTCCAGATAACCTAATGGCTGTTATTTTTGTTTGTTTGTTTGTTTTGGGGGTGGGGTGGGGATGAGTCTGGGACTTTGGAGAAATGAAACCGCACTGTTTGTGAGGCTGTGTTCTCTGTTCAAATCCCCCGTGTTGTCACGTGCCAGCCCTGTTCCCCACCTGGAGTTTCAAACCCAGCCTCTTCCTAAGCTGTTCAGAGCCCAAAGGCTTTCACACGGCATTCCAGATTGCACGGTGCCTCAGCACAACAGAAGCTGGTACTTTGCCACCCACCTCTTGGTCAGAAACCCCCAGGTCTCTCGCGAAAATCTCCTGCTCATGCGGAGAACTGTGCTCCTGGCGAAACGGCCTGGGTTGTGAGGCTGTGCTCCCGGGTTTGTGAGCGCAGGAGGGACACGGGGGTGTGTGTGAGTGTGCACATGCGTGCAGATGTTTCCTAATGGACATTGTGCAAGCCCTGACTTCTTCCCTCTGCGTTTCTGCTTACTCAGATGAACTCTTGCTCTCCTGTGAGTGCTCCCCATCTCCTCAGTGGGTGAGACAGTTTCCTGCATGTAGCTGTCAGTCCGGGAACGCAGGCTGCTGCAGTGCTCGTGCATGTGCAGGCTGGAGACCAGGGAGCAGAACAGGGCAGGGACCTGGGGATTCACACGTGCCCCGTCTCTGAACCCGAGCTACTGCTACACCTCCTGCGCCACCAGGGCTTTCCTCCTTCACTTAGCTCCCTTCCATGTTCATTGCACACACTAAGAAAGTTTCTGGATGCTGCCACCAGTGTGATATTTCTGGTCAATTTGAGCCAGGGCTGTTAACAGTGTCTGGTATTTTACCTGCTATCAGTAGACTCCAGAGCTAACAGCTGTATTCATATGAGCAGAGGCATCAGGAAGGTGGGCAACAGCTGCAGAGCCACCAGTGGGAAGAAATAAGAGAAGTGAGGGGTCTAGAAGACCTGATCCAAGAGGAAACATTGCAGGAACTCAGACTGTAACGTCAAGAGAAGACATATCCTCATAAATCCGAAGGAATAGATGTCTCCCACTCCTACTGTCAGGAAGATAAGAAGTCAGGAGGTTAAATGACAACCAGGGAGCCTGAAGTTTGACACGAGGGTAGGTACTCTAGCCATGAGAGTAATGGTGCAGCCAGCTGGATTGTCGGCAGGGAGGGAGAAATCACAGGAAAGTTTTAAGACCTAGATGACCAAACCTCTTTTGACTTCAGATCAAGTGTTGGTGACCCAGCTCCTGGCATCATTTCATCAGGAAGGTGTGTCTGACAGGTGAACAAGTAGGAGATGTGCGTCATTAACTCACTTAGCAACCTCTTCTGATAGCCTTTTGTGTGCACACACAGACATCTTGAAGCTTATCCAGATGCTCCCAGGAGCTGGTGGTGCAGGAAGGCTTGTGTTGGGAACATTTGTCTGGTCACAGCAGTTCTTCTCAAATCCTTCACTCTCCGTCCTCTCCCACTGCCAGCTACAAGCTGAGGAATGCACATAAATGGCCTGCCCCTGCCCAAACTGCAGCACCGGAGCATTCCCCAGAGCAAGGACAAAGTGACATCCATACAGGTGACTAACCGTGACTTAGGACTACCTAAGATACATTGCGATGAAATGGTGTGAGAAGCCACCAGACCCTGCTGATAACAAAAAGAGGGGTGATATATATGAAGCTGACTGTCCCTGGACAGTTACAATCCTAACCAGATAGCAGTATGAAAAAAGGCAGAAAAGAGAAACACTGGATATAAGAAAAGCAACGGACTAGCTTAATTTCTGGCCGAAGTTGAAATTACCAAGGCAACCATATGGTGAGTAAGAAATAAGTGTATACAGCTAGCAAACCTGGGGCCAGCAAGGAAAGTGTAAATATAGGTGGATGGCTTGTCTGGAAGGAGATAAACTTGGTAAAGAAGCAGGACCTGGGAAGAATAGAAGGGACAAAGACGGAAATAAACAGAGACAGAAGACAAAGTAAAGCAAATAAGCAAATAAATAAGTAAATAAGACAAAGTAAAGCAAGTACCATACTCAGGACCTACTGGGCAGGGGCTGTTGTGCAGCCCTGTGCTTAGCTGTGGCAGTGAAACATCAGCTTTATTAAGGTTGGAGTCGGGAAGCCTGTCTTGTTCTGTAAGTTTCCATAGGCCGCATGCATAAAGGCACATTTCAAGATAATCACACTGTCTGTTTCAAAGAGAAGAATGTTAAAGTCGGGTATGTTTTTATCAACAGGGACAGAAAATGAAGAGCAAACACGAGTAGTGGCACAGCTCGAAATGCTTACAAACCTGTCCTGCTTTGTAGCATTCCTTTAGGTTTGTGCATCAAAACATGCTTAAAAATAGTCTGCTTGGCTGTTTTTAAAGTAAAAAGATTTGAACTAGGTATCTCCACATCTGCAAGGTCCAGAGGTTTTCTAGTGCCCCACCACGGAGGTACATCTTCAAGCATTTTCATCCACCATGCACACGTGGCACAAGGTGCACATCCAGACAGGTTTGTCCTGGCCTCTGAAAATGCAAGGACTGTGACCAAATTATGGATCCTCAGGTGGGTCTTTGAGGTTTTAAAATGGAGACTCTCAAGTGTCTAGAAAGGCACTGATTAATTTTATGAAGTACTCATGACTTGTCCTGAATCTTACTCAATGGTTGTTTGCTAAACAGACACATCATTGCCTGCTAAGCACATTTTCACTGACAGACAGTAAAAGGCTTTATCTTCTTTGATAAAGAAATGTTGTTTCTTGGAGCATCTATTTTCCACATCCAGTGGCAAAAAGTGGTTCTCTCTTTCAAAATGAGAGAAACTTTAAAAATCCATTTGCTTTCCAGGCTGTGCTGTGGACTAGGTCAAGCACAGAATGCAGCAGCAACAGAAGTGCAGGACATCATGCAAGGGTCTGCTGTGGTGCTGGGGCTCATTGCTTTGGTGCTAAATCGCTGGGTAAAGTAGCCAGAAAGTTTGAGGAGAACATCTTTCACAGCTGTGTATCTGTCTTTTTACAGCATGAATTAACACTACCAAGAAGATTTAGAAGGCCAGCTAGAATGTTTCCACAAAGACTTGGCTCAGCTGCAATTTTGAAAGACATAAAAGGGAGGTAAATTCCAGAAATTAAATCTATATTAACCCCTTAGTCAGGGTGGGGTTTGTGCCATGTGCCAGAACATTGGTATAACATGTGGTTGACATCTGAAAGCTCTCACAGCAGGCAGCAGAGCAGCAGTAAACATGGTTATTATGGACAGTCAGTAGAAATGAAGACCTACTTATCCAGCTCAAGATGGGGCAATCCAGAACATCTGTCTTGCTCCTCAATTGGGCATTCACCCTGGACAGGAGATGCTTTCGGAGCCTTGCTTCAAATAGCTATGCTCTGAAGAGCTGGCTAAATCCAGGAGGTCATCTTAGAATAATATTTGGCGGGCCAAAGTGACTTAACATTTAACATGTTTTAAAGGACCATATGGAATAAGTTACGCCAGAGTAAAACAAACACTTGTCTCTCACATCCAGTGTTATTGTTAGCAACTTATTTGACTGTGTGTATTTCTCAGCAGCGACAATGACTCACTAAATAACGGGATAATACCACGGATCGCTAGCATGTTGCGGTCTGCGGCCACAGGAAAGGTTTTACTTTTGCTGTGTACATGTTGGCAGCCCCAGCGCACTAGCAGCAAATCTAAATGTTTATTGCTGCATCCAGTGCAAAAGCACAAGGCCTCTGCTTGGAGCTGTTCTGTAAGCCAAAGGGAAAACGCGGGGCATTTTTAATGTCACGCTTACCAAACTGCAGCCAAAGCAATAGGCTGTGAATTAGACACCAGGAGAGGAGATGTCACCTTTCTTTTGCTTTCCTGTTCCAAAGTGTGGATACAGCGATTGCCAGTGCTGGCAGTCAGCATGGGAGCAGGCTGTTCCGGAGGGATGGGCCTTGTGTTCCCCATCTAAAGCCCAAACCTTGCTCTGGGTTGCTAATTTTGGACACAGGCATCAAAGCATGCTGACTTGGAAGGGTGAAGAGGTTGCAGGGCAAGAGATAAGAGCAGTCCGTCAAAACCTAGGCCTGTGCAGAAAGCTGAGAGTGGCCAACCACATCCCCTTGACTGCTCCAGAAATCATGCAGGCTTCTGCCCTAGGCCTGACAGCCTGAGCCCCTGCTTCAAACACGGTGGGTCAGCCCGCTCCATTGCCTCCACCAGGCCCCTGGCCTTCCCCTTGCTTCCTAATGCTTGTTGGTTCTCTCAGACCAAATTCGGTATCTGTCAGATCTCCCTGCAGCCTGGGGGACCTCGCTGCCTGGAGGAGCACTTTCAGGTGGGTTTCACTGGAAGATCCAAGCCCACCAGAGATGGTTTTGAGGGCTGTACAGGTATCCCAGGAGGGTAGCAATGCCCTTTCTCCCCCTGGGCATTGCTGCAGGGATATATCTAGCTCACAAAGGTGACACCATGACCCCAGTCCAGTCATGTTGCAGAAGAAGGGTATCCAATACACCCCAAAGTAGAGAAGAAAGCAAAATGGGAGCATCCGATGTGTAAAGGTTTCCAAGAGGGGCTCAAGTAAGCGTTGGTGGTGGGGATAGAAAGGCAGCAGTTGCTGTGCAGGCCACATTCCTACCCTTAATGCATGTCATTATTTTTCCATTTTCACATTTTCCTCCAGCTCCCTGCTTTTGCTTATGTAAGAGGAAAAGAAAAACAAGCCAAGTCAATGTTCCAGCGAAAGGAAGGACAACTCTGAGAGAGAGCAGGAAATGCTGTGTGCTGGTGTCATACAGGATTAGTCTGCAACCTCCAGGGCATGCTGCGGTCTGCAGGACAACCTGGGAAAGATCCCAGGGACAAAACCTCTGATGAAACTCATCCTGAACAGGATGAAGGGCTTGAAAGCAC
>CM021767.1:6970106-7020744 GCA_011076525.1 Nettapus auritus
AAGTCTATACCCAAACAGCACTCCTTGGCAGAAGATCTGGAGTGTTTGCCTTCTTTGAGACAAGCCATTAATCACTGTTAAGTGAGGGGTGCATGTCTTCACAGTGTACCTTTCCTGAAATCCAGGCATTTTCCGGAATCTCAGTACTGTGACTGTCTCCCTCCTACCTCTGCCCACCTTTTTGCACAAGGAAACACATGGAGTTTTCTGGAGTGCAACGCGTGGCTCTTCTCTGCTCACACATTTGGAAAAGGCCCAGCTAGAGACATCATAAACCGAAACCTGCACTTCATGTTAGCAGTGTCAGAGTTCAGCATTCCAGGGATTTGGGAAAGATCCTAAAAGCAAACATCCCAAACTCAGGAGGAAGTTGAGCATTAAATGCAAAAGAAATCCAAATATGTTAAAGTATGGAAACCAAAACAACTTCTGCTTTGCCCTGCAGTGACCCTATGCAATAAGAATACAATTGTGATTAGATCACAGCAATGGTTGGAGCCCTAGATAAGAATAAACTGAGTTTTGAAGACCTCCAGACTTACTGCATTGTTTTGCCATGTTTTTCCCCCATGCGTTGCCAGAAAAATACTGAGTTCCTTAAAGAATGAATTCAAAAATGAATGTCAACTCATAAATTGCCTGATTTGCTTGTAAATTGGCAGAAAATACCAGCACTGCGTAAAGCTGTCATTTTGCTGCCTCCTACCATAGCAGTACATGGAAGATCAGAGAATAGAGGGGGCGATAACGAAACCTCCTTCTGTTCATAGGATTAAATGCTGGATGACAGCAAGGTCCTCTCCAATGTGTGTGACCTCACCACCTGCAGGCAAAGCCCTTCCACCATGCAGGTGTCTGTGCATTGTTTCTTCTGGCTTTTCCTTCCTCTTAACTGAGAGTTCTCCTACCCCTTTCTCTAGAAAAATCCAATTGTGCATCTTAGATGGAAAAACTCTGACCCCAAATGCCTTAACCTCAGCCAAAACCTCCCTGTGTAGCAGGGGAGGACCTAGAGATGCAGTTGTGTTACCAGGTGACATCCTTCATCCACACATGTAACACCATGGCTCAGTTTGCTGGTGAGATCCTGAGTACCTGAAAGCTCAGTGTCACTTAAGAGCATTATGGGCAACTCGTGTCAGGGGACTGAAACTGAGGAGTAGTTCACGTCTGTAAGTGACCAAAATGGACAATGGACAGCTGGATTTAGACCAGCTGAGGGTGATTTACTCATCTCTTCATACTGTGCAGTCAGCTATTTTATACCAAAGTTTTACAAAGAGGAAAAAGCTTGTGAAGCTGAAGAGCTCATGGTTTAGCACTCACACACACACACACACACACAAAAAAGCAGTGCAGTTTCTCTAAAGCACAGATATGTAGAGGTATTCTCATTTTCCACATGAAATTCTATTGTTATGCAAAAGGATTGTGGCCACATGTGCATAAAAGATGCTGGGTGGATTTGTGCAGCCATGCATGAGATGGCAAGCAGTGAGTGCCATGGGACACACAGCAATATTCACAGCCTGCAAAATCAAATTTTCCTAAAATACCTTCCCTTCTGGAGGAGTGCCTGGCTTTGTGAGTCCCCTAGCCCAGCCCCTCCTCAGGTTGATCATTTTCCCTTATCCTGAAGATGAAGAGAAAAGTGAAGTAGTGTTTTGGGAACAAGAAAGCCAAATAAAACAGCTGTCCATTTTCATGGGCTGTTTTTTGCAACATTACATTCTTTCAGGCCTCGGTTCCTCAGGCAAACCAGATTTGAATTGGCAAATGGGTCTGCAAGTGTCAAGGCTGGGAACAGGCAGGGCTATCCTATAAACCCTTTGTCCTAGAACAAAGGCAATAAAAAATATCTGGACAGGGAAGTGGATCGGTCTGTCAGTGTGTCCCCAGAATCTGCTCCAATCTTCTGACTCATTAGAGAAAAGACAGAGATGGTTTCCAAACCCCATCCTTCAAGGAATCACCATAAAAACATTGAAGTCATTGGAGGGAGGAGAATGCACACTGGGATCGCTGCGAGTCGGAGCCAGTTTGTAAAATCTTTGCTGAATGACTTCACGTTGTAGCCCTCCTCTGTGTGATTTATGTTGAGGACTGTCTCTCCTCGGGCATACCTCACACCACAAGCACTTTCCTCCTCTCACAAGAAACTGCACTCAGGCACCAGGACAGCACGTCCTTGCTCACTCCAAGTGCCCTCATGCCCTCGTGGCCGAGGCAGCGGCCTTTGCCAGCGGCCTTTGCCTGCAGCCTGCAAGGATGAGCACCGAGCTGGGCCTGATGGTGAGGAAGAGGAGGGCTCCCCCTTCCTCCTCCACTTGCTCTGGCGAGGAGCGCTGCGTGGGAGGACCTCATGGCGGATGCTCGGAGGCTGCAGCGCTCGTCGTGACTAGTTGCTTGCAAAAAACATGCTAGTGATACTACTGCGAGCACTCGATTTGACTATTTATATTTGTGCCTAGTGCCTCGGAGTGAGATCCCGTCAGCTTCACACGAGGGACCAAACAAATACCAGCAATACCCACAACTAATCAACAGCAAATATTAATAACAGCTAGTGTGCTGATAACAGTAATAAACCTTAGGGATAACACAGCCCGCCTGATATTGATTCTCACGTAGGGGCACACAAAGGAGGGGTCAGTTGTAGGCTCTTGGGCAGCTTTGCCAGACAGAAAATGGAAGCAATCCCAGTAAGCAAGGAAGGCAGAAGCATCCTTTCATTTTAATAGCAACAAAAACGGTTGTTTTCTATTGGCTCAATAGCAATTAAAAAGCCATTGGCCACAATTAGTTGAGGATTCATTTCTGTACTCACATGTCTATAGAGAAGTGATATGTACTTGAAAGGTATTTGTCATAAAAAAATAAAAGCCTGGCACAGACAAATCTCAGCCTAATTGTGAGTATTTCCTTTCCACCGCATGAGAAGACACCAGGAAAAGGAAAGATGTGCAGCTCAGTGAGTGTGAAAACAAGGATTGTGGGAATATTCATGAAAATGCTTTCTAAATAAGGGGGAAAGGGGGCTGTATGCACAGACTACTATGGAGTTACAAGCAAACGTTCCCATTATGTTCGCCTTATGTAATGACAAGGGAAAGCATTTTCATTCATGAATGGAAATGCTTATGACATTTGTGGTCTAGTAATTTCCCTTTACAATCATCCGTCATCATATCTCTGGAAGTCTCTGACAATTTCAGTCATATTCCTGATATTATGTTCAGTTCTTTCTGTGTAATTTCACTTCACCTGCTCTACTGTTTTTTCCAGTCTATTAACCACCTGAAAAATGAGAAAGCTTTACCTAGCACTTTGCAGTGGGAGTATGAATACTGTATTATAACACCTGAAAGCACACAAAATGATATGCAAGTGCCATTCTGTAGCGTTTAAAGAAAAATCTTGTGTTTAACTGTAGCATCCAAAACCAACAGAATTTGGAGCCAAGGCTACATAAGAGTTTTCAATATGTGTGTGTATGTTCTGTGTAACAAAACGCTTTAGCGAAGAAAACCTTTCTGCCAAGGGTATACTTTGTTTTTTGCCAGTGCCCGGCTCACAGACTGAACATATTTCACTGTGAGTTTGAAGGAGAGCAATTACTTCTGTGCTTTGGAAATATTCACAATAGCACACAGCTGTTTTTGCCGGGGTCGACTTTCACAACACTGTAACGACGGTTAAAACCATACCAAAAATCCTCGCACAGGATGTAATCAACCTCAAATCTGCAGAGAAACATTGAGAAACTGCCTCCGAGTGCCAAGAAAAATAACAGCCGTTTACAACAGGCTCTTCCCGATGTCCACTCAGCTCAAGCCACACGTCAAGCAGGACATCTCAAAGCGAAAGTAGGGCAGACCGGAGAAGAAAAGCCCCTTGACTATTTTAAAGAATTTTCTAAGTAGTGACACAAAAAGGCTCAGGTGCTGGGAGCCACCACTGATCCCTCCTGCCCCTCTGTGCACCAAGGCTCCAGCATGGGTCAGCCTGCAAGCCCGCGTCATGAGCGATAAAACACCCGTTTTCCAAGATTTTTTTTTTTTTTTTTTTTTTCTTGACTCTTTCAGACACTTGGAAAGTTTCTGTCCCTCCAGCGGCAAAGCTGTTATATGTCATGTTCCTCACTCTGAGAGCTTGACTGCTATGCCGCTATTAGAGCCAGCCCATAGCCCCAGATTTACGGGGTTTTCGCAGGATGCCGTTCTAACCAAAAATCCTAGGTGTTCCCGAGAAAAGCTTGAATTGATTTTCACTTACCCCAGCCGTGTCTCAGCCGTTGTGGGTAAAGCAGAATGGAAAAAAGCCCTCATATGATAGTGTCTCTAAATTTACCAGAAAGAAAGGAGCTGGGGTGCTTGTCCTTTAAGTGTCTCTAAAGATGGTTTGCATAGCTGGATCTCAGCTTATCTGTGCTTTTCTGCTTTTGCTTCCATACATGGATCTGTTCCCAACAGTAACTTCAAGCTGTCGAAAAGAAGCTATCTGGCAGCTTTCAGCTTCATCCAACACATAAATGAGCAGAAATAAATAAATAATGATCTTTTCTGCTGGCTCCCCTCTTTGATTTGTACCTCAGAACCCCCCCCCTTTTTTTTTTTTTTTTTTTTTTTTTTCTCCCCAGATTAACTTTTCGCTGCTTTTTTCCAAAGTAATTCCTAGGTGGAGGCAAATAGATATGACCAAGTCTGATTTTACTCCTCCCTTTCCTTCAAGCTCACATAATTTTATTCTCAGCAATATCTTTTTTGCTGCTGTTGTTGCTTTGCTTATAGGTCAGGGTTTTGTGCGTTTATGACTTGGAAGCATTTCAATGGAATATACATCATGTCTGCAGCAAGGGAAGGTTAAGAGTCAAATTTTTGGAGAGAGAGAGATTATAGAAGAGCCACGTGACTGCTCCCGGATTAGCAGCAGTAGCAGAAGGAAGCATTCCTCTGATATTACAGTAGCCACCGTGGGACGTGCCTAAAACACTGAAGAGTGGAAGCTGCAGTTTGGAAGCTCCTCACAGATGTGTTTATGAATAAATCACTCCTCGTTCTCCTTCCCACCATTCCATCCTTTCTAAGTTTCAGTTTTGGAAAGAGCTGATATGGGGCAAAATTATTATTATTATTATTTTGTACAGGGAGCCCTGTGTCACAGGTCAGGAAGCTAGTCAGATAATTAACCTTAACTCTGCCCTTTGTTACCTCTGCTGTACAAATAGGAATGTTAAGGGCTCCACTGAAACAGCTGGACTGAATATATATATAATTATTATTGTGTATTATGGTGACAAAAGGGAGCAAAGAAGATTATGGAGGACCTAACTGATTGCTTCAGACCAGACTCTCTGGGTGACAGAAAATGAGTGAAAGACATATTCAGGCACTTAGATACTGAAGGTTGAATGTAGATGTCCACAACCAGGCCATTTGTATCGACAATGTCACCCTTGAATCTGGTGGGTTTGATTCACTGCAGAAGGAAATCCTGGTGTATTCCCCCACGTGAATGACCTTGTGTCTTTGAGTCTTTGCCTACACATTTGTTGAATACTTGGCAGAATAAAAGTTTTGGTAAGGTCTTAGCAGCTCCACCTCCACAATTACCGATAAGCATTGTGTTACGTTACAAATTTCCCGATTAGAGGTGATGCTAACCTAAGTGTTAGGGCTAACCAAAACGAGATAAGAAAAACAAGGCTGTTGGTTTCAATTCATTGCAGAGGTGTCATCCTTATCATAAAGGAAATGTTGAAAACCACAGGTATACATAACTTAGGAAAAACACATGTGGCTTTGGGTACTTGTAAAAAAGATGATAATGCAGCACTCCGAGTTTGGGTAACCACAAGGCCAAGGGGGGCAGGCTGTTTTCTGACTTTGATCTGCCCGTCTGCACAGCCACTGCATGTCACCCTCCAGATGAATGGCACCGCCCTCTCTGAACTCAGCTCTCTACACAAGACTGCCCAAAGAGCTTTTCATATTTTCCATCGAGAGCTTTTCCATTTGTCCCTGCTAGGAGAGGTGAAATTTGTGTCAGGGCATGCGGGTGATAAGGTGAAAGACATTTTCCTAAAGCAAAAGAAAAAAATGGATGGTGGTGTTACCACATACCCAGTGGACCATAGGGAGGTGGAAATAGAACCCCACTGCCCTCCATGCCCGTTGACTTGTCTCCTCCTCCCTGTTCCCCCTACGTCGACCCTCCATCCACCCTGGGTCCACAGCGCCAACCCGACCCTGCCTCTGCTGCAGTTTTAAGCCACTGAAAAGGTGTTGAAGCCTCTCTTCTGAATATCAATGCGAATTTCACAAGCGTGGTTTAAATATAGCTGCTTGCTTTCCTGGGAGACCCTGTAGCAGTATTCTCGCTGCAGCAAAAGCTGCACCATATGCCCAGCATTCGCAGCCGCTTCCCAGAGACCGCCAGGGACTTGTTATTCCGTGCTTGGCTCACACACTGTTCCAAAAGAAAGGCTTGCCGGGGAGAAAGGATGGAGGGACAGACTGCAGCTGACGTATTTCACACATTCAGATGTGCTGCTCAGGTGCGCCTATGCAGTGTTACATGCTGTGAGGGCCGGACACAGCTCTGAGCAACCTGATCTAATGTGGAAGTCAGCCTAGCTCCGAGCAGGGGCTGGACCTCCAGAGGTCTCTCACCACCTAAATTATCCTGTGATTCAGTGAGAAGCTCAGCTTAAAATACAGACATATGGCAGAGGCATAGTAAAGAAATATGAACGCTTAAGGCACCTGGGTCATTTTCTGTCTTCCTCTTTTTTTTTTTTTTTTTTTTTTTTCTTTTTTTTTCTTTTTTTTTCTTTTTATGTTATCTTACAAACTCTTTGAGCATGGTCCGTATCTCATGCCATACACAGGGCTTGTCTCCAACGTCGCTTGGACTTTACTGCCCTGCAAATGAAAAATCTCCCTTTTTCCTAAGGCAAACTGATTAAAACGCAGTTGGGACCATGCCCAGGTAAAGCAGAAGAAAGTCAGGCAGCCGTTCTTTCCTTGTGTTAAGTATGTAAAGCTCTGCAAGTGAGTAAGCCTTTTTCTGTTTAGGGTAAGCAGGGATGCCTCAAACCTGGGGAGTGTCCAACTCTTAGCCATCATTAAGTGATTGTGTTTCACCAAGGCATAAATTACGGCGCCTTCAGGACAGAGCTAATAGAAAAAATGCTAATTAGTGCTAGTCAGAAATGTTCCAGTGGAACATTTTCCTGTCAGAAACTCTCCTGATTAGACAAAGTTGAAAAGTTCCAGGAGAACGTGTTGGTCTCGCTGAATCTCCGATACAACCTGGTGGGCTGGGGTGGGGTGGGAGTAAGGAATGAGGGAACTCATCAAAACCCTCTTGTTGATCCTCTGCCAGTGTATCTGCTTGGCTGCAGGCCTCATGGCAGCTGTAGGGACCGGAGTTTGGGGCAATCTGCCATGCAGACCATGTGGTGGTGACTGAGTCCTGAAAACTCTTGGTTCCTGGATGGCAGCAGTAAATACTGAAGTCAGCAAGACTGCCTGTGGCCCCAGCTCCCTTATTTGTGCAAAATGTCCCATCCTCATTCCCAAATTTTATACTCCAGTGGCTTCAACCAGAACTTCTCATGTGCTTCTGAAAGACGAGGCTTGGTTTTTGTTCTGATATTTCTGCTAGAGGAGAAGGAGTAGCTAGCCTGATATTATCTGTGTTTACTTGGCCTCTGGTTTCCACACGTGTAGCTTATCTATGCTCTCCGTCCCTGACATGTAAAACCATAATGCATTGCTTTTTTTCATCTCACACTTTCCTGCCTCCTGACAGAGCCACCTCTGAGGCTGAAGAGATGCAACTCTCATCAGCCCGGTCCCTGTGATATCCCTAAACTCCAAACCAGCCTCATGGACTCCATTTCCACCCCACTTGGGACACTTATGGATCCCTGGTGAGACTGGCACTGAGCACTGGACTCCTGTGGTGGCAGTCAGAGGATTCAGCTGATACCAGCACCTCCTTTACCTGCACTGCAGGACTGGGAGATCACACATAACCAGCAGCATGCTTAGGTGGTGCATGCCCTGCTGCATATTCACTCCTGGCTCTGCTCACACCGGCTAACTCTCTTCTTGCCCCACTCATTCTGAAACCCTCCTAGCTCTTTGTATGCCCTGTTTTCTTCCTGTAAAGAATGCCTCTGGAGCTGAGCATGCATAGAAGTAACCCTTCCTTCGGCCAGTACCCTCTCTCTAGACCCTAGGGCTGGCAGAAGATGGCTCAAATGCTGATCAGAGTACTGCAGTAACCAAAGCTAAGGATACCCTGAATTGCCAAGCATTAATATTTGATGTGTTTCAATATTTAAAGAGCTTGATAAGATAATTTAAGAAACACTGTCACTTTTTAAATTATTTGTAGACAATTTATAATGGAGCAAATCCACTTGGAATGAACAATATTTTGGCTAGGATAGATGTATGGCTCAGACAGCTGCCTTCATTTATTTAAAACATTAGAGGGATGACAATTTTGAAAATCCTCTGCTAGAAACCTCAGATCTCAACAGGCCAGACTCCCAGCCAGCAGAAGCTAGCAGAGGATCCAAGAGGTGTGTTAAGGCTGGTTGCAGTATTGTTGAAGGATAGTTTTGCTTTTTGGAAACAAAGTAAAAGAGACAGAGGATTTCCCTGAAAGTTTTGTTTTCAGTGAAAATATTTGGGTTGTCATCTAGAATTTGAAAACCACAGCTGGAAAAAGAAAATAAAATGAGCTGCTGGTTGCCAAGAAAATAATAATAATAAAAAAGCTGCTGCCGTTTTTCCTGATTTATTTGTTTTCCTGGAAATGTCCTGGCGTAAGCGTCTCCAGCAGTTTTCACCTGATGAGGATCAGCCCCAGTGCTGATAGCACTGTCACTCACTCGATAAACGCCGTATGAATCTGTACAGTGTTCCCTTTGGTATCTCCCATGCATATCACATTGCTGCTGTGCACCGAAAGTGGAGGGCAGGGAGGCGAGGGCACAATTCCTGCAGTGTTAAAATGGAACGCTTTATTTAACACTATTGGCCTCAGATGCACCCAGAGCACCCCGGGAGCTGTGTAAGGGAATCTTTGGACATCATTTGGTCCAACCCTCCTGCTCAAGCAGGGGTGCCCAAATCTGCTTGCCCAGGACCATGTCCACATGACTTTTAAAGATCTTCAACAAGGGACACTCTAAAACCCCTCTGGGCAGCCTGTGCCAGGGCTCTGTCACCCACAGAGTGACAAAGTGCTTCCTGATGGTCAGGGAGAACCTCCTATGTTCCAGTATGTGCCCATTGCCTCTTGTCCTGGCACTGGGCACCCATGGAAAGGGTGCTGGATGAAGGGAAGGGAAATGCAGAAGGCATAGAGTTGTGCTTTTCTGATGACTGCAAGCCACCTGGGGAGGAGGCCCCCCCATGGCGGGTTTCCTTCACGCATACCCAAATGTCACTGTCTTAGCAGCTGTCCTGGGAATCCCGGAGGTCATCTTTAGCCCTCTAGGATTAGGAAAGGAGTTTTCCGTGATGTGGGAGGAGAGGTGTGGCTGAGGGGCTCCCTTGCTGCTGCAGTCTTGTCGGGATGATGGGATTTTGACAACCTTTCTCCAGAGTGTTTTCGTTTCTGTTCATCAGCTTGTTGGTCTGATAACATTAATCAGCACTTCTGTGGAAACAGTGCTTTCAGAGACGAACATTGTAATCAGAATGAAGAGACACTGATGAGTATTGCTAAAATTAAAGAGTCTAAATCCAGCAAAATTGCTTTCACTGGGAAAATATATTTTTATCCGTAGGCGCCGTTATCCACTAGCTCCACGCTGTCTTGACAAAGCCAGGCATGCTCGCAGTCGGAGGGGGTGGCATCCCTGTGGGAGCCCCAGCAAAGATGTTGCTCACTGCTCACATCTTCCCAGTGGTACTTTCCTTGGTGTGTCGGTGCTCTCCCTCCTGACCCTGCCATCTAGCCCAACACTCACAGGGAGCAGCTTTGGCTCCCAGAGGAAGACAGTCCAGAAAGAGAAAACCCATCCCCGTGTTCATGCTGGAAGAAATTCATCCCAGCCCCTGCTGTTGAAGAGATTTGCAGCAATGTGCATACCCAATGGTCCTGCTCCCCATCTCCCCATCATCCTCACTGCTCTGCTGCCCTTTCACCACACACTCTGGCAGCCTCACACCCCACTCCATCTCGGAGCCACCTTCCCAGCTTTGTTTGTCCACATTTTACCCCAGTCAAAAGAAATGCCCCAATTTGGCATGTTGGCAACTTCAAGCACGGGACTGAATATAATGAGACATGACTAGACATTGCGTATACTTGAAGACAAGTAGCAAAACTGAAATCCCCTCTTAATACTTTCCTTTCTGAGATCTCTCAGATAAAGGGGTTGTCTCTGTTTTCCCTCTCGTAGCTCTGTGCTTCTGGCTGGGATATTTTCTGGACACATTTAAGCCCTGCTGGAGTCAGCAGCTTCAGATGTAGGGGCTGGAAGGGGAGACCTTTCCTCACACCCTCCTGTCACAATAATACAAACTGGAGCAGATAAATGTTCAAATCCAGGGAGTGACGCAAGGGCATAATATTAGCATTAGTGTAGCTGGGATCGGGTAATTTGTGTATGAATGTGACTGAATATTAGAGGACGAGATCTATTTGTCCATAAACCTGACAAGGGTGAAGCATTTCAGAAGCATCTTGTGGCCTATAAAACTGAAATGCAAAGCCTAAGCATATCTCTGCCCACTGAAAAGCATTAAATGGCTCACAGCACAAATGCCGTAAAGCTGCAAGTGCACAGCTCAGAGGCACCCTGAGCCTCTGTTTTCCTGCTCCAGCTCAGGACAAGTGAGAATTGTTCCAGTCTCCTTGAGTGGCTTTCTACTTCACTGCCTCTCTGGCAAGAGTGAGGAAAGCAGAGAAGAAAACAGAATTCTTTACCCCTGGATAATACTGCTTATACTTCACACATTGCCACTTAATATTGTTAATACAGTTCATACAACACAGGATGGAGCAATATACAATTAATATAATTGCTAGATTATAATTAATAATTTCCTGAACGCTCTCAGGGGTCTAAACCAACCCCAGACTGTCAGGGCAGCAGTCCCATGAAGCATGTCCATTCAGCGATCAAGTTTCCTAATTTTTCTGCCTTCCCCAGGAATATCTACTCAAAATGTTTGCTTCACTCTTAGTTGGAGGGCGAAAAGGGGAAAGAGGGTGCTGCTTTTGTCTGCTGCTTTCTTTTGTACTGTCTGGGTATGCCTCTGCCCCTGCTTTTATAGTGAGATGACCAAACGTTGGCCTCTGGGTGCTCAGGAATGAAAGAGCTGCCTGGCCCTGGGTGAAGAAGTGACCCCCCTGCACCTACCATCAACTGTGCATTTGTGGGTGGGAAGATGTTCCTCAAGGGAGGATATTTCAGGAGCATCTCAGCCCTCAGAGACAGCTGTCATCATCCCACTACTGCTAACCAGTCACGACACCCAGACACTCACCATGGGCGGCTCAGGCCTTCACCATGCCAGCAGTGACCCCAGCAACCCCGTTCCTTTCTTGAGGCATAAAAAAGGGGAAGCTACCAGCAGCCAGAGGAAAATAAGAGGGTATATTAAGAAACCCTTTTTCCCCATGGGGGTGGTTTCTCCGCTGGAAGAGAGGCCTGGCAGGGCTGTAGGATCTCCACCCTTGGGACCACTCAGACCTCATCTGTACGCAGCCCTGAGCAACCTTACCCAAGCTGGACCACAACCCCTTCCCATCTCAATTATTTTGTGATTTCCAAGACCAGGATTTTGACAGAGAATGTCTCTGGAACTAATACCTACTGCTTACCTCCTGGCGGGCCCAGGGCAGAGGCACAGAGCCAAGCATTTCTGTCATGGGAGTGGGCTGGCTCCAGACTTACCCCATTGAATCCTGTGCAGTGTTTTTTCTTCTGCTAGTTTAATATTCAGGACTGAAAAGTGGAGGAGACAGAGATTGATCACCTGATACTTTAACGGTGATTATTATGAATTCATTCATTTTAACTAATTTGGAATTTATTTTTCTTGTTCTTGAAGGCAGCCTTCGGATTGCTTAATAACATTACATCTAGTGACTGCAAAAATAAATATCTGACATCTCTAGTTTTGCAGTGTGTCATCTGTATGGATGTTTTCTGATGGATAATAAAAAATACATGCTTGTTGGGAATACATGATCTATAAATCAAACTTTTCCAAGGTCTTTGATTAATGTTTGTGAGTGGTGTAAGAAAGATTGCTTTCACCCCGTGACAAGAGATCCCTGCTCTGGGCTTCAGTGGTATCTACTGGCACTGAGGTGATAAACCACTTTCCATTCAATCACTTTTGTTTTCATTTCCCTATAACTTTCTGAGATGCTCACCTATGGGGCTAAAATTTTCCATGCTAAGCCTCTGTCTGAAGGGGACTTTAGACACTGTATTTTGGGAGGGAGAGTGCCCAGGGCAGCCAGAGGCATCATTCTCCCCCCCCCCTTCCTTTCTGTGACAATGATAGTTGGATAACACTTGCAAAGTGGCATTTAAGTCCTCATTCTCTCTAAAGAGACAAGTACAAGCTGTAACTGAAAGGAGCTGGTAGCAACAGGCTTCCAAACACATGAAAAAAAAAACATTAAATCAAGCATGAACTAAGGAGTTGTATGGGAAGTGGACCAAGACACCACCCATGCACAGCTAATGCCTATTCTTTCTCATCCGTAGGCTGCTCCAGTCCTCAGCTGGGCATCATCCCCAGGAGATGGATGAAGGTGGGGAAGGAGGTGGGACATCTCCAGGAGAGCATAAAAGTCTCAGAACTGACCCTCTCTTTTTCTAGGCTTGCTGATGTTATGAGTAATTTTACTGCCTAAAATTAGGCAGTCTGGGGCCAGAGCTTTGGGAGATGCTGCTGTCTGCTTAGCAATTGGAAAGGTTAGTGTGCCTTTTTAGCTGGGTTGTTCATTGAAATAGCAGCATGGTAAATTTGAAATTAAAAAATCCTCTGTGCCTTTTCTGACCATTAAGTAGGACAGCCTAGGCTTTAGATATGCAACAGCCTACCTTAAATGCTATTGTCAAGGACAATACCTTCTGCCAGTCACCAAGGTAACACTTGCTTTTCCAAAGCTCTTCTGAGTTTCTGAGCTGCCTGGTGCTTCTTTCTATGCTCAGTGCAGAACTGTGAGCTCTCCTCTAGTGAGATTATCTGTGTCCCTGCATGGAATTGTCCTGGTGTCCCTGTGGGGCGGGGGCTGGACCAGAGGACCTCCAGAAGTCCCTTCCAACTTTAATCATCCCATGATTTTTACTTGTCCCAAATATAGCAGGATTTTAATCTGTCCCTGGAGTTGTTTTTCAATTTTCACATGGAGAGTTGTATCAGTGTAAAGCATCTAATCAACTTGGAGTTGCTGAAGGTTGTGGTAGCACACGTGGCCCACAGGAGCTGCAGGAATCATATTGTTCCTCTTTGAAGCCATTTTAAATCCAAATACAACACCCAAATCCTGCACCATCATGAGAGGTGAAGAAAGGTCAGGTCCAGTAAAAGTGGCAGGGGTGTGTGATCAGCATGCAGCCTTTCAGGAAGTGCCCATGGCCTCTGCTTCGTCCACGGTGCAGGGCTGAGTGTGCTGTTTCACATCAGGATGGCTGCTGGAGAAAACTTCACAGAATGAGTGTTGATTTATGCAAAAAATATCCTTGAAAATCAGTGGTTTGCCCATGTACAGTTAAAAAGACCTTTGAATACAAGAGAAAGTAATAGTGGTAATGATTTTTTATAATACTCTTGCGCTGGTGGGCCTATATATTTGATGACAATGCTAGTACCATTCTTTCTTGGTGTCAATATTATATCTAGGCTTCCCTGAAGCAGTCCATTGACTCATGTGATACTAATTGTTTTTCTGAAGTGGACTTGTTTTACTGCAGACCATGAGTAGCCATGTCTTGTCTACAGTGCTTAAAAAAAAAAAAAAAAAAAAAAAAAAAAAGTTGGGCTTTTGGAGAAATTTGTTTCCTGGGAGGAAGAAGCAGGGTTTCTAGACTTGTTGTTCCCAAGTTATAGTGGATGGGACGGCTGTAAAGGGAAGACATGGTGCTTTCCAAAGCTATATTTGCTTGGTGCCATGTGGCATGCCTGCTCTGTGGCAAGAGAATGTGAAGGCCATGGGGCAGGGATCTTGTGCTGCAAATACTGTTGAAGATGTAGTGCAAAAAGGGGAGTTAAGCATACGTCTTCCTATATGCTAATCTGCCTGTGCGTACAGATCAAGTCTGCAGCCTGGAGGTCTCTCCAGAAGAGCTCTTACTCCAGTGACCTTCCCTGTCTTTTCCTTAGTATGTTGTTGCCACTGATGAAAGTAATGTTAAGTAACAAAGCCCTTTGTAAAAGTTTACCACACCATTTTTTCTCTTAACCTTCTTTTAGTGCTTTAGTCTGAAAAAGCCTGCTTCTGGTCACTTGCAGCCTGGAAAAGCCTAGCTAGCTGAGATGGCACCTTTGCTGATATCCTTGCTTTCTGCTGGCAAAGCACTTGCAATTTCTGTTTGACTCCCTGCCTGTCCGCTCCCAACAATTATCCTTGGTTAACTGTGTTGCTGTGCCACAGCCTCCTTGGTGTCATCTCCTGACTTTAGGAGATTAAATAGCACAAGCAGCTGAGGATACGTGGATGGGCGCCAGAGAATGAAAGCTGAAAGAATTACTTTTTATGGTTTATTGAGTATAGTGGCATACTGAGGCTTGTCTAGAAAAGCTGAAACAGCTGGCTTTTTGGATAACTTCAGTCATTTTAAGGCCATCTTTTTTGAAGGTTTTAGTGGGCACCTTTTAATTCTTGATGGTCTGTCAGCTGGAGGCTATTGGCTGCCCTGCTGTGTAGCAGCTGGTGCTTGGTGCAGGTGGTCTGGATTGTGCTGTTGGGAGGGTGGTTTTGGTGCTCTTTCTAGTCAAAGGGGTGCTTTAGTGATTGACCACATGTACAAAGCACAGTTTGGTCCCCTGTTTGTCCATTCCTAGCTTTTATGGCTACATGTAGCCACAGAAGTGCAGCAGATCCTGTTGCGGCCTATTGTAGCATGTATTTGATGACCAGCCATCTCTTAGGGAGACCTCATTCAGTGCCATGTATTGAGTTAGTGGGTAGGTAACAAACATGTTACGACCAAGGGTTAGTCCACCAGGAAACTTAAGTGATCATGTAGTTTGTTTCTTTTCTTTCTTTCTTTTTTTCTTTTTTCTTTTTTTTTTTTTTTCTCTCCCTACACCATTATGAATGCTAGTTCAGATCAGAAGATATGATATCTTCAGATTTAGCAATTAAAAATATCTGCATGAAAAGATACACTTCTTGCAATGGTATTATGGTTTTAGCTAAACCCTAGCCTTAGCTTGAAGTCTGGAGAGGCCTTCTGGATTAACCTTGCCTTTTCAAGCCCATGGAATTATTCATAGTGGTCTGAGCTCTTAAGGTTACCAGAAGTGTAAGGATTCTGGTTTTAAAAACATCCAAGCAATTTTACATCTGTGCTTCAAGTTTATCTGGAAGCAGTGACAGATTCTTAATAATTTCAACTCTGTTTGCAGAGCTAATCTGCAGTGTGATCCTGCTAAAGCTTCCTATCTGCCTGGAGCTGAGTCAAACTGTGCTGTGACAAGCATGGGAGCAGCCGGTGTGCTGTTGGCATCAGCCTGAGCGTCTCTTCAGAAGGAACATATGTTCTCCAGTACAGCCACTTCATTTGCTCTTCCCTTGCTAACTTCTACTGTATATTTTTTTCCCCCTTGATTAAGAACTTCGACTTTCTGAGAGGTCTTAAAATTTTCCCTTATCTCTGGAGGTGGGGAAGGGCAGATGCTAAGAGACAGAAGATTTTGTTGATGAAACTAATCAGATTTCCGTGTCCTATTTAAAAAGGAAATTAGAATAAAGACACCAGTAATTTGAGCAATGTTCTGAAAGAGCTCCATGATGGCAGGTTATTAAAACCACACTGCTGTTCTCCGGTAAAGGAGGAAAATTAGATGGAGTTGTGCTAGGCTGGTGAATAAACCTCTGAAGACTCCAGAGCCTTCAGTTTGGCTCACAGATGTACTCCAAGCTTGGTGATAGCACGGGGTTTTGCAGGGGATTCCCAGGAACGTTAGCAGAAATCATAATATTGAACAGAATTAGTGGGGGCATGAGAGTGAGAAATAGACTTGTGATGAAGCTAGAAGGAAGTCCTTTGCATATTAATAAATGTTTTAAAAGGTAGAGGAGGGATAAGCACTGATTTTCTCCATGGGGAGGGGTTGGTTATGGAATCTCCTGCATGTCTTTAAAATGATCGAGAAGATAACCAGATTTGTTACTGACACAGATCTTTTCAGGATAGCCCAAACTGACTCGAAAGCTGCAGAAAGGACTTGCAAATAAAATTCACTTTAACAGCAAAATGCTATTGTGGGGGGGAAAGCTTCTGTGTGCTTATGTATTGTTAGTCTCTAAATTATCAGGCAGCACTCACAAAAAGTATCCAAGGATTTGAGGAATTTTATATAGCTCTGAAAACATCTGTTCACATCTCAGCATGGTCAAAAAAGGCAAGTGGGATGTAATTATTAGGAAAGATATACAGAGGAAACCAAATGATGCCGTTATACTGCTGTACAAATCCCACCTGTGCCTCAGACTTACACATGGCACAAACCTTTGTGCACTCTGTCTTGGAGAATATCATGGGAGCAGTGAAGGGATGGGAAGAGGAGATCTAGGAGCCAAAGTCTGGACAAGTACTCTTTTAAGAAGAATTTCAATTATTATTAATAGGAATTAAGAATTAAAAAGAATTATTAATTCTTGTTCAATTGGGAAGAAAACAACTAAAAGGGCTGTGATCAAGTCCTCTGTTCACAAATAGGAACAGGGAATGAGTAAATAACTGAAAAATGTTCAAATACTTGAAGGGAAAAAAACAACAACAACAAAAAACATTAAAATAGAAGGAAGGATCCTTTCCCATGCCTTGCATAATGAAGCTGTGAAGCTCCTGGACAGAAGATGCTTCAATCAATCATTCAATCAATAAATTAGGAACCTCACCCAGAGATGATCTGTCAGAGTTTATTAACATGATAATAGCTATCGTGGCTAAGATGCCAGGTAAATATAGTGAGAAAGAGGTGCTAGTCTGGTATTCCACCTCAAATTTGTCACTGGCAGCATGTGATCACACAATGCAGGCAGATTTATAATGAATCTCTCTGGTCCGTATACCTCTTAAAAAAAATAGCTTTTCTCTCTCTGCATTTTTCTTCCTGCTATTGTGTTTCAGGCTGTTCAGAGGAAGGCTGTGTCATTATGTGAATTTACAGAAATAGGCATGTTGGGACCCTCCTTTTTGTTGGATTCTCGGCTGTAATTCCTACAAAGGGTACTGATGGTAATAGCTTACAAGGACAGATGGCTCTGAGATATTTGCAGCATTATCTGAGACAATAAAGTCTATTTTGTTCTACACAATCTCAAGAGCCCAGGTACAAGGTCTCTTGCAGTCCGCTTTTTCCATGTGCCCCTGAATGAGTTGGAACAAGAACGCAAAATGTGATTTAACAGTTTCAGTGGCTGTCCTCAAAAGCGATGGCATTTTGGCGGTGTGGGATCCCACTGCGTGCATTTTTTTCCTGAGCTTAGGTATCTTCCGGAGTGAAGGCACTTTGCACGTTGTGAGTTATTCTAGCAGTGATTGCTTTCAGAAGTGTGAAAATGTCTGTTTATTTCTACTGCTTGCTAATCCTGTTTTGGCTGGTGCAACCCTGCAAGGAGTAGTTTGCTCCATGGGATGTGTTACTCGGAAATGATCCATACTATTGCTGAGATTCGGGAAGTGCTTTGATCTGCTTTGTGAAGTGCTTCACTTGCAAAGCAAACCCGGTGCATGTTTTGCTCGCTGCCTGTGTGGTGCAAAGGAGGAAAAAACACTCAGCTGTTTTATCTTATCCCTTTGCTGGATACGGACAATTAGCCTCTTGTATGTTTGCTAGACTTCAACCTGGGAAGTTTCAAAAAGTCTGTCTTTGTCGGTATAAGCTAAGCTCCATCATTCAGCATCAGGTGAATGTGTTCAGAGCAGATGTCCTCCAAATTGTCCCTGCTCTGCATGGTGGGTGGCAGATGAGCCAGGAGCGTGTATGCGGAGCAGATGAGTTATTTGACTGCTTAGAGAGGAAATTGGAAGAAGGATGGAGCCGGCTGCCAGGCTCACAAATGAACGACGTAGGAGTTGCTGTATTGTGAGTTGCCTCTTGTCAGTGTCCAGTAGCAGCTGCTTCAAAAGCAAGGTTGAGGAAGGACTCCAGCAAGCGTCTCGTGGCCAGCTTCCATGAGAAGCCAAATTTTGCGGGAGGGCTTTCAAAAAGTTGGGGTCTCATGTAGCTTTGAGGAAAACAATTGCCCTTTTAATCCCTTGGATGAACAGTGGTTGAAATAGGATTCCCTAGAGCTTCCTGGTTGATGGTGGTCTCTGTCTGCTGCTGGTTTAAGGAACTTGGCCTTGGTTTTTCTAAGCTACCTTACTGTAAGGCTGGGAGAAATGAGCAGATTTGCCTGCACATTTTAGCTTTGTGCTAAGCAGCATTACAATATTGCAGAGGGTGCAGAACGCTGAATTTTAAACTAGAGGGGAGACCTTCATCTGTCAGGTCTGAACAAGACAGACATCCTGTGGACAAAGGAAACATTTCATTAAAACAAACAAAAACCACAATAAAACCCAACTAACGAACACGCAAACAAGCAACTTTGTGATGGGCAGACTTACACATGCATTCCTGGGGACTTTTGCCGTTTTACTTTGAGCTGGGAGAGACTCCAGGAGTCAGCCTCTCTTTCCATAAGCTGTATGAGAAATATAACTTAGAATGTGCTGTAAATTTAAGAAAGGTTAAACACCTTTGGAATAGCTAAATAACTCTTCTCTTCATGGTACACTAATTTAGCATCAAGGCTTGCATCTGGAGACAGAGGAACAAATTGTGCTGCTTCTGTTTTTCTGCTGATGGACCCTGATTTCTGTCTGGTAGCTGTTCCATATGGCTTATTACTTTTACTACCTTTTCCATATTAATAGCATCCTTGCTTTCCTGATGTATATTTCTTGTGAGAGCTGTCAATTCCTCTTACCCTCACCAGCGAACGAGTCTGGCAAACATGTTTATGCGCTGGATCCGCTGCCAGCTCCTCTGGAGCAAAGCGAAACTGAGGTTACTGCAGCTGGTGTCCAAATCTGCTGACACTGCACTCCCTTGGGAACATCCTGGTTTACTTAATCAGAAAGTGTACGTGGAGCGTTGTGAGGTGGAGAGCTGAGCCTATGTAAGGAAAACAGACTAGGCAAGGCAGAAACGTAGTGCTGGGTGGTGAAGGAGAAACTTAAAGGAGAGACCAGCCCCATGGGTATGGAGGAAAAGGGTTCTTCAAGTCCCATTTGGAGTTAACAAAATGAACCCAAGGGCAAAGGCAATTTCTCCTAGACACATTTGAATTTTAGGCTACTTGTACCCTTTGTTAAAGGCTCTTTCTAGCACTGGGCTGTAAAATCTAGGTAGCCATAACTCTAATAGGATTTCTTTACAGTGTGGCAATTACAGTGATTGATATGGATAAATGTGATCTTGAAAGAGCATTAACGAGACGATACAGCTCAATACTAAATCTCAAATGCATTTTGAGAATTAGAACGCCAAGGAAGATTGTGCAAGTGTGTCTATTTGCACTTGGCGCTCTCAATTTTGTCTGTTTTTTGTTCCACAAAACTTTTAGCAGAGACCTCAGTCACGCTGACATGGATTATTGCTCTCTGAGAAGGCTGCGCTGTGACAGATGTGCTTACCTGCTCACACCAAAAGCCTGTAAGTTAACGTATATATGTTGCTGTCTAATATCTTTTTAGAGGGAAGTAAAAATTTTCTGGAACACTTTCAGCAGTAGCAAGAGGAAAATGTGAATCTATTACGGGAACGTATAAAAAAAAATGCTCACAAAATTTTGTGTGAGCTGAAGTGTAGAGATCAGGTGCTGTGCAGAAAAGCAAGATGGGCAGAGTTAGGCTGAACCATGCATTGCATCTAGTAGAGGAGTTTGCAAGCATATTAATTTGGCTCTATAAACAACCAATTTAGAATTGAAATACATGACCAGTTCTTTGCAAAACTTTGTGAGCTGGGAAAGCTGACCTGTAGCAAATTTCTCATCTAGCACCAGCTTCTTTCCAAGCTTCACCATCTCTGAAAGCCTGCTAACCTCAGCCTGCTTTCCCTCCAGCTCTGAGTTAGGTGAGAAAGAATATTGTTCCAAGAGGAACTCATCATCCCAAGTGCAAATGTCGAGCTCTCCCCTTCTCCTGGAGCTCCTGGTGGCTCCTGCTGAACAGGCTGCACTCCCCTCTGCTGGAGGGAGGCTCAGAGCTTGGCAGGCGAGGAGCTGCCTTGGCTTGCCAGGGGAAGACAGAAACCATGCTCTCTCCTCAGTGAGGGAGGTTTATTCCTGCACTGACTGCTGAGGAGCTCGGTGAGAGGTGGAAGATGCTGTGTCCTGTCCCTGGCAATGCACACGTGCAGCTTAACGACTGTTATTTTGCTGGCATGGATTTCTTACTCTTGTCACCGTGAGATTTTTCTCTCTCAAATACTATATTTAACCTGATGCTTTGTCATGCTGCTGTCTTTGAACAACAAGCAGACATCTTTAGCAAGCTAGCTGCAGTATTTCCCAGATCTATGCCCTTTAATAACCTTACTAGATTTTTCTTGCTAGTACGTATTATCATACCTTTATCCAAATCATGGAAAGATCTCGTGATTTCAGTCTTCTCAGTGTGTCTGGACATGTTTGGAGTTGGAGTGTTCCAGGATTTGAACTCGCACGAAACAGTGGTGGTAGAGAAGGTGGAGGCACAATCAGGAAATAAGAGTATTTTATTATAAAACCTCAAGAAACTCAAATGTCAGAGTCTGAGTGTGACAAACACATCACAACCTGGACCACCAAAATTTACCCTGTTACCTGATGCTGGGCTCCCAACAGGTCTGTCTTTCTCCAGCGAGACATGCTGGTTTGTTCTGAAGGTGCCAAGCACTGTAGACTTGTCTGGTGCTCTGACTATACTCACAATAACAGCCAGGAAAAAAATCACGAAGAAAAAAGCATCAGTTTCTAGTTCTCTTTTGGAAGAAGGACCTTTAACCTGCTGGAAGAAAGAGCTCATTAGTACCCACTGTCTTCTGGTGATGGTACTTCCAGCTAGCAATTATCTTGAGGGTGGGAACCACTTCACATAGGCTGTCTTTCCTGATGCTTCCAGGTTTCTAGGACAGGAGCATTCATCACAGTTGCTGGTTCATCACTCGTGTCCACGTTTTTTTTATTGTAATTGCAGCTCTTCACTGAACATCTTGAATGTGGCTGAAATTTCTGCACAGGGACTAATGCTGAACCTGAAGAGACAAAACCATAATGTCTCATGCTAAAGCCACTTTATTTTTTATTCAGGTCAGAAATATTTATCTCCTCCCTGTGGGATAAAAGGAAAAGTCTCAGTAGGAAAGTGTGTTTGGGGTTTGGCACTGGAGACTGACTTGGGAGAATGTGGTGTTAATTCTCAGATTCCTTGCTGTTGTTGGTACAGCTCTAACCATTTGCTTTATTTTAATGATGGTGCTTTTCATTGATGATATGCCAAATTCAGCAAAACAAGTTGTACTGGAATCTGTTGTCCTTGGATCACCCCTCTGAGTTCAGGTGTTAGATTGGACAGACAATGCAGATTAGAAAATGGTGACTTCTCACCAGAGTGGTGTGCTGTAGCCTGACATTAAGACTTCTTGGAGCTCTCCTTAGTACACTGCAAAAATCTGTGGCATAGAAATATTTATTAAGGAATTTCTTTAGCCCATGTTGGCTTTCTGGGGTTGGAAACTCGCCTGACACATATTGAATTATATTGGAATATTGCCATTACTTCGCTGAAAGCTGGATATGACATTTTTTTCTTAACATCCATTTTGATAATCTTAAGCAGTCTTAGAAATTGAGAAATGAGAGCTGTCTTTGGAAGCATGTGACCAGTGACAAATGAATCAGCACTTCTAACAGGGTCAGTAGGATGGCTGTGAATTGCAAGAACCCTCCAGCTGCCTGTTCTGGTGGTTTGCACTGTATTAATGAGGAACCACTTGAAACATTTCTGTATTCAGGCAAAACAAAGGAAAAAAACTCATCACTGGATATTTTCCAAACTTGACAGGGCAAGGGCATGGGCAACCTGCTCTAGCTCTGAAGCTGCCCTGCTTCAAGCATCAAGTTGGACTAGGGACTCCTGTGTTATTCAGTGATTCTGCAAATTTTCCCGAATAAGTTCTCAAGTTAGAATCTCCCCTCCCCCCCTCCCCCAAGCAGAAGGTCAGGAGCTGTCTCAGCCAGGCTTACCTTAGTTCTAGGCTGAGGAAATGATAAGCTTGGATATGATGCTCATAATCTTACTTCTTTACTGAAAGGGGATATGAAGCCCTGGTGGTGAAAGACTGTGCAGAATCCCTGATCAGAATCAAAACAGCAGCACTCCTGCTTCCAAGGGATCTGCAGATCTCACAAGCAAGATAGATTGCAGCTGTAATAGCAAATGTTATTCGACTGTATTTCAGCAGAGTTACATTCGATAATGGAGTTGTCGAAGCTAAATCAAAATCGGTCCCAAGAGAGAATTAATTCTGGGCTTTCCTACATAGGAAAAGAAATGAACATATAAACATCCACTTACATAAAATTTGACTTGGACATCAAAATCTTCCTTCATAAATATCCACAAATAATCCTTAATATGTCTTAACATCTGCGGGATGTTGCACCGGGGGACTGTGAAATGCCTGAGAGCAGACCTCAGCAGATGTGTGCCATGCAGCAAGCTGCTCCATGGGAATGAAAGGCTGAGCCAAAGTCCTCTTTGGTGACACTGGCTTCCTCAAGAGCTTTAACATACTTACATCAACCGGTATAGGAGCTCACCAGCACCCTTACTTGCCTAAATTACTCCTCAGCGTTTCCAGTCTTAATGGGGGAAACATTATGGTGTCCAGATACAACAAACTGTTGAAAATCTCACACAGGACCAAAGGACAGAGGATGTGCTTTAAGGATTAAAAGCAGTAAGTGTTCACTAAATTCAGTATTAGGACATCTACAGTCCACAGGGCTATGCAGCAAGTGGTAAGAGTCCACCCGTGTCCCAGGAGAGTGTCTGGAGACTGAGGACAGAGGTATAAGGGTGCAGTCTGGCTGGGTAGGTTTCCAGGCTATTTATATCAGACTGGCAACTAAGATGTGTAAGTTCGTTTTAAGGCAGTGTATATGCTGAATGTCAGAAGTTCCTTGTTAATATGTTGAAGTGTGGGCAAGGGCTCAGAAGCCTGTGTGGTGGGAACAAAAGCAGAACCATGCCTAAGCCCTCAAAACCAGGCACAGGATGAGCAGACGGCGACCTCTGAGCATCACGGGACATCCTCCTGCTGCTTCCTCAAAGCCCTTCACACTTTTCAGTTTCTGAAAATCAGCCACCTCTTTCTGTGTGGCCTCTCTGCTTGCTTTCCAGTGTTGATCAAGTGTCATTAAATAACCAAACCACGACTTTTTCAAAGCAGTTAATCTTAAATAAGTTCAAGTTTTTAAGTCACGCTGTGTAAAGATGACCGCTTCCCCCGATTGGCTTGAAAACTAGAGCTGCCCCTCAGAGAAGGAAAAAGGACTTTCCATTTGTTGAATATTCTGGACTGGTTCATTTATTTCCTCCTGCCATTTCAAAGGGCTCAAAACAGGCCTGTATTGTGGAGCTTTTTCTTGGTATTGTGGAGTTTTTTCTTGGTGCTCTTCTTTGGGATCTATTCTGCAAATACTTTACCTATGAAGCATCAGTCTTGACTTCTCTTGTTAGTTTTCAGGTGATTTGCACACTTTTGCGTCTCTTACATGTGTACTACACTGTCTCCCAGAGCAGGGACCTGGGATGCTTTTCTGCCTGCCCTCCCTCTGTTGCCTTGTTCAAGGGGTTCCATGGGGGCTTGCAAACTTAACTATAAGGGGGTGATGCAGAGCCCTGTCCTCAAATCCCCAGGTTCCTCCAGTCAACATCATCCTCTTGAATGTTGCCTGGAATCGCTCAAGAAATTCTCAAAATCTCAGTGAAAGTTCTGTGAAAGGCTTTCCTCTATGCAGAAAACCACCTCTACCCAATTATCTGGCTTAGAAGGGAGTTTTGGAGGCTGTTTTCAGAATATGAAAATGAGTCACCACCTGTAGTACCTGCACTTCAAACTCAGTGCCTGTATTTCAGAAAGGACTAGTGCTAGGTGATGCTTGGTACATGCACAGTACTTTGCTCCCGAGCCTTTTTCCTGACACTGCCTTGCAGAGGATTACTTTGAGGAAGATGGTAAATTGAATTCATCCTGTGAGGAATCTGCATTCAGAGCCTTTATTCACTTATTAAAGCAGAGTCAGTGTTTAACTTTTCTTCGATGCAGTATTAGAGGGAAGTGAATGAATTATTGAATGAACTGTCTTCAAAAGTTCCCTGAGGCTTATATCATCCTGTACTTATCAAAAGTGCGATGCCTGCTGTGCTCAGATAATCCATTTATAAAGCTTTTAAAAATATTTAAGGGTGAACTTTGTCTTTCTTAAATGCTTTTCTTAAAAAAAAAAAAAAAAAAAGTTTTGTTTAATTGGGAATAGGAAACTGACAAAATCTCATTGTTTAAAATAATTTTGAGACTTGCTCCCAATTCCCAACAGCCTCCTTTATTCTTCAGACTGTGCCTTTCCATAATGTTATTTTGAATAAGATAACTTATCTTCAGTTTGCCATCTCTGGTTACCGGATGTTGTTCAGGCTGCATCATCCACCTAGAAATCTACCCTGCGATCCAGAATGTGATAAAACTGCTGCCTGCTGGCAAGTGCGCCGGGTGCTAAGGCGAGGCGTTATCACGCGTTATAGATTTGCAGAAGTGTTGGTGGGAAGGACTGCTGGCAATCTGCGATCTAACCACATATCGCAAATGCTAGATCAGGGCAGCTGCAACTTTACCACAACTGGGGATTTTCCTCTCAGCTTCCCTGGTCACCCAAGGGAATTTCTGGGGAAGAAATTTCTCCGGATGCCCTCTGATGCCTTGTCTACCAAGAACATTGCTCATCGTTGCTTCAGCTGCCCTTCGTGCAGTTGTCGGCTGCTATCTGATGTCTCCTCACCCTCCTCTTCCCTGACTGTGCAAGCATAACTTTGCAATGGTTTTTTTTTTTTTTTTTTTCTTTTCTCTGAATTACATGCTGCTTTGTCATCGCTATGGATAGGGTGGTGAGTATTGCTTCCTCCAGGTGTTTTGTCCTTTTCCTGCAGTTGTTGGATTTCAGACTGCTGTTCATAAGGGTCGGTCCCTAAACTGACAGTGAAATTCAGCTCAAAGTCTCAAATTGTGTAGCCAGGCACCGTGTATCCAGTTGCAGGGGCTGATGATATAGAATAGATATTGCTTCCAGGTGTAATTTGAAGTCATTTCAGTAAAAGCTTAGTGAATGTAAAATGTAAGTGATTTCATTAATGCTGTTGACTTAAAACAGACATAAAGCTTATTGTTTGATCCTGACTTTTAAGCTGGGACTGTTTCAAACATTGAAATATAAAACTTAATTTGGTATCGATTCAGACCTTTTCCCCTGCTTTTGCTGTTTTTACAGAATGAGCTGAAAGTATTTGGAAGTCCAAAATCTGAACGGTCCTGCATGTGCTGGGACTGCTCTCTCCCCTACCAGAAGGGAAAACACTTGTCTGTTAAGGACAGTGAAAGGTGCTCTTACAGCAGAATGAACAACACTGATGTTAGAGCATGTGGAATTAAGCTGAAGGCAAATGTGACTTTCAAGTGGTTTTATGTTATCCCAGCTCCTTGAGGGCAAGTGACTAAATGACTGCATGTCTAATAAATAATTATCAACCTAAATTGAATAATAAATCCCATCACATAAAATATAATTTTTCGTACTATATATTCTGCAGTCACTCCAGTTCTTGCTATGGTTCATCAAGTTACAAAGATGTCCGGTATGAATGGATAGAGAGTCATTTGCCTTGATTTAGGGTTTTCATCTGCTGCACAAGCTGGAAAATTAATTGAAATGGATGTTCATACTTCAGGGGAAGCAATCCTCATCTGATTGAGAGACACAATGACAACTTCCAGTTTGTAAAAGGAGGCCTTCAGATTACTATGGTTTCTGGTTCCTTGAGGGAGCAGCTCACTCACACTTCCACAGCATTCCTTTAATGGTTTGCTCCTTCAAAGAGTGGGTGAATGGAGTGAGTGCTTCTTACCAAGGCATTTTCAGTGTTTTTGGGCGCTGTTGTCATTTGATTCCTAGAGGAGTTGGGTGAATGAGTCCTGAAGGTGTGGAATCAGAAATATCTGTGGGAAAGGCTCCAACACCTCTGTGAATTCTGGAAACATCCATGACAAGGTGATGGATGCTAAGCTCTTCTCATGTTCTAGTTTGCTTGTGAACACACAGGCCTGCCAGTCTTGCAGATGCTTGAACATCAGCTGGCACCTTTTAAAACTCTTCTTCCGAGCCTGTTGACATTGCAGTCATCAAAGATCTTGAAGCAGAAGTGCAAACAGAAAGGATCTCCCCAAAACAGGTGATAAAGTTGATTTCCTGATGAGGAAAGATGAGTCTTGTATTATGGACATGTTACATGTGACCAGAAAAGGTGTCTGCACCTACAGAGGCACCAACAATGGGCTTCCGATGAAGGTGGGAGGAACTGTGTGATAGATCTCATGAGTACCTTTGACTATTTGAAAAGCCTCATCACGTGGAATGCTACTTTCTCACAAAAGTTTGAGTAGATGCAACTGGAATTGGTTGTTCTGCTCAAGCAGGAAAACCTGCTGAGGATATATAAAACATAACAATTTATTATATCCTGTAGGGGGGCGTAAGCCGTCCAAATTACCTCTCTCTTGGGAATCAGAAGGTCATGGTCTAACATGTACACAGTACCATCTGACCAAATCAAACATCAGTGTTTTATTATTGATTTTTGGCTATCCGTTCAGCTTTTAGATGTTAGACTTGGGATGAATACTTGATATGTTTCACTAGAATCTGGCGTTGCAAAATAACATTTAACTGAAATCTCAATTTTTCAATGCAAATCACTTAATATTTAATTGTGCCTGGCCTAGACACTTCTGATGTCCCACTATGCCTGTTTCATTTGTGACCCACAGGGTTCCTCAGCAGGCTGAACAGCTTCTGACTCATTTGCATCCACTCAAGCTTTGCAAAGCTAACCAGAAGTATCCACAGATATTTTGCAAATAAAACCTGTGGACTCGAGCCAAGGAGACCAAAGACACTCTGCAATCTCCCTGCCAGATTTTGGGTAATGAGGAATGTTCATGGAAAGCAAAAACACTGCTCTCAGTCAAGGGATGTGTTTCATCTATTCTGGAGGATTTTTGAGTCATAATTCGAAGATGCAAGGAAGACTACTCTAGGAGTGGAACAGGAGAACAAAGCTCTCACAACAAAGAGCTGCAAAAAGGCCAGTTACTCTGAGCATCAGGGGTGGTGAGGAAGGGAGTGTGCTCACTAGTCTTCTTGCAACTCACCAGCTCATCAGCACCTGGGCAAGGAAGTGCCAATCCGTACCTCTCTATAAAAAAATGAATACTGGGAGGGCTGCTGATAAGCAGTGCTCTCACAGGAATACCCTCCCACATCTGCATTGCCTGGAGAATGGGGCTGATATGTAGTTGCAAGTCCTCTCTTAGAAGCTGTCCAAGCTAGTGTTCCTCTGTGGCTAGTAGAGGGTGAGGCACAGCAGTGTTGGTATTTTCCATACATTTTTCTTGTCCAGCATCATGTTTTTTCTTATTGGCTCACTCTCTACATTTTTTTTTTTTTTTTTACCTGCTCATCATGTTCTGGTTCTGCTCTTTTCCACCCAGACCTGCATCCCTCTGGCTATTTCTCCTCCATGTCTTTTAATTGGGCTGACCAAAGCCGTCACAGTCTTGTTAGATTGCAAAAGAGGAATTGCCCTGCCACAGAAATGCCATGTGATATGTAAAATCCTGCCTCTCTCCAAGACAAGTTGCTCTTCTTTTGGCCCCGGCGTTGTCAGTGTTGTATCCTGAGGGTATGGGCTGTGCTCAGCTTACCTCTAAGGGGAATTTTACATTACGGGGTCAGCAGTCAGTTGGACCCAAATACTGCCTGAGGTGGGAGTCAGTCTAGAGACATCCAGCAGCCTCTCCCCACTTTCAGGGCTGTGACCTGATGCTGCAGTAGTCTAATCCATCACAAGAAAGAAACAAGCTCTCTGCCTTTTGACAGAAACAGTCAGATTATCTGCTCCTGATAACTACGGTAGGTCTGGAGCTATACATTACAAATGAGATGCTGTGATGACTCTATTTGCTCTTATGGAGAACTTTGCCAGGTCTGGCAATGCTAAAGGAAGCAGGGAAATGAACGTATCTGCACTCACTGAGGCTGTTTTGAATTAACTTTCTATTTCTTTTTATTTCCCTGAGGCAAGGTCACATGAAGGTATTGGAAAATTTCAAGGCAAGGAAACTCAACACCTCAAACTTTGTATAATATAGTTTTTTTTATATATAAAACCCTGGGATATTTGGCAGTCTGGCTAATCTCTAAGCAATAACTAAGGTTTTAAATGCTTTCTCAGAAAACCTGAAGGCTTTAATTCTGGCAAAACGATGTCAACACACTGTCAGTTGCCTCCTGGTAGGTAATTACAGAGAGCAATAAATATTTTTGAACTCCTAGATGTGGGCTACATCAAGGGGAGAAGGAGAAAGAGTTGAAGTTGTTAAAGGCTGTCCATCTCCTGACTTGGAAAGATAGGCACCTGACAGGCACTTCAGCTGTCAGGACACATATTAGTATAGTGCATCCAAGATTCTATAAGCTTTGTGCAAATAGCTTGTCTTCATGTTGCAAAGCCCAGGTTTGGTGAAAGTTTTGTAAGGGAGCCGGTGGCCGTGATGCTGAGATGTGTCCTCCTGCCTCCCTGGGCAAACGGGTGATGAAAGCATGTTGGAGAGAGTTGTTTGAAAGCCAAAATGGAAATTTTAACTAAAATAGCCGTTTAAATGTACTAACATAGTGCTGTGGTCAGAAATATTCGTCTTGAATTAGATGGAAGTCTGGGCACTGTGTGAGGTGTAAGAGAAGACAGCGCTGTGCAGAGAGGTGTTTTGGTGACTATTCTTGTCACATTTTCAATATATATATATTTTGTTTATATGACTGATACCACTTTTTCATAACATTCAGAAAGTTCAAGAAATCCTGGGGTTGAGAGAGTTGTTGGCCTTTCTAGAAATTGTTTTACCTTTTTTAATGTGGGTTCTGGTCAGAGTAGCAAGCGGACATGCTGTCTTTTTTTCCCCCTGTTCACCTGTCTACCTTGCAAGCTCACAGCTCTTGAGTCCATTTGCCAAATTCAATGAGATCTGACCAAAGGGAAGAGATTTCAGAGCTGTCAACTTAAATTATATTCCAGTTAGCTCCTAGCTGCTGCATTACATTCTGTATGCTTAATGAAAATTGGCATTTACATGGAGATAATAGCTCCATTTTGGGCTCGTGTCTGCTGGAAAAAAGGTCAAGAGAGGCAGTTGCCCCTCCCATGTAAGCTGTGTCATTTGTCCTTCAGAAGCCAGTCCAAACTTTTTTTCTGATTATTAAGTATTTTCCAGTTCTTGAAAGTTTCTGAACTCGCTTTTGTAAGTTGTTGGTATTGATCGTAGATGGGAATTGTAGATTCCACCTTGATGATAGGAGGATATCGTAGACTGCACCACGATGATGTGAGGTGAAAAAAGACCTTTATTTGGCTGAATGCTGATTTTCTTCCCTTTCAAAACCTTCATTCATTGAGTGTATTGTAAGCCAGAGAAACACTCAAGAAAACAGCGAGCAAAAAGGGAATGGAAGTAATGTTGCTAGGGCAACTTTCTCATGGTTTCTAAAGATACATATATTTAAAATCCTTGAAAAACATTAGTCATGCTTATTTCTTAATACATTATTTTGATCTCTCCATTTGGGGTTTGTTTTGCCGTAGCATGGACAGGGTTGGAGGTGGAAGAACACCTCTCTGAGAGGAGAGGGGACCTGCCCTTGATCTCTCAGAGCTGCTTGTGGTTGTCCAAGAGAGCAGCCACACATGTCTGTAAGGAACCTGCTGAAGCTGAGTGGACTGGCACATGATTTATGCATCAGGAAGCGCTGGTTTGTTAGGAGCGCAAACACTAAATTTCATGCTGAAAACAGTCCAGAATGAATTACTCACGGATATCTTTGCACTCTGTTTTTGCAAGGGGAGCTGTGGTGCTCTCTAACTGCACAGCAGCTGCAATAAAACTCGACCAGTTACGCATTTATTCTCCTCCCAGATACATGATCTAAAACAGTATTTCCAGCATGCCTTGCAAGAAGAGTTTTGTTGATTAAAGTTTTCATATTGCCTGGTGTGGTTAAGTGCAATTACGAAATCACATTTGTTCCTTCTAGAGCTGTGGGAATGTGTGTGTTCTTTTTTTCCCCAAATAGGGAGATTCTGAAGCCATAAAAAAATGGAAAATATTTGGCAAACAGAAAACTTGAAATAATTCTGTGCTTGTAAACTTATATATATATATTTTTTCTTTGTTAGCAGGTGATTTCTTTACTTGAAACAATTAGGTTGCGAGAAAAATATAGGAAAAAATGTTATGACTGAAGGTACACATTTAATCCTGAAAACGCAGAGAAGAGAGCTTGACATTTATCTGAATTATGTAACCAATCCCTCGGTGGAACTGAAAAGATTTTCAGGAGCACGTCAGTCCCCATATTCCTTGCGAATCCTTACAGGGGCACAAATTTTCAAAGCCTGAGGATGCTACGTGCCCCTTCCTACAGAAATGCACCCACTGTTTTTCTGGAGATGTGCCCTCAAGATGTTCACGTGCCTCTTCACAACAGCACTTGTGGTCATGGAAATCCAGGCTATCGCTGATGAGAGTAAATCCCCTACTGCAGCCAGTATATTGCAACAGGAACCATTCTTCCTCATCTCTCTGATTCACCCCACCTTAAACATGAAATTGGTCATTTCCTAGCCCTAATGGAAAAGTGGGAGAAGTATGGAGCCAAATTGGTGGCTCACAGTAGCGAAGACAATTTGTTCACCTTGCTGAAAAGTCTTGTCCTCAAGTGTTGACCATTAATTTCCAAACAATAGCTAGGCATAATCTAGAAGAAATGCTGAAAATAGGAACGCTTGCATTAGTGGTGCAGACCATTCCCAGCCAAAATCATTTGTATGTGAAAGCACCCTAGCTGCAGAGCACCAGGGGCTGGGAGCAGAGGCTGTGAGGGATTTCAGAGTGGAAAAGGAAAACAAGACTGCAGCGCAGTTACTGTGCAAAAAAAGAAATTGGAACTATTGAGAAATGAAAGGAAGTATACGTCACAAACTGTCCTCATACTCGCACCATTTCTGTAATAGAGGGTCTTCGGATAATATCATACACATACATCATTATGTTTTGAGATCTGGATGGTCTTTAAGGTCCCTTCCAATCCAAAGCAACATTGGGATTATGTGAAAACAGGTCTGTGAAGTCTGACTTTCTGCACCAAGTTTTGCTTCTCCCTCAAATAACCAAGGTTCCTCAGCACCCAGACCTTGTTTCTATTCTTCCACACTTAACCCTTCCCCACTCCTCTACTGCCATGTCTGGTTTTGCTGTGCTAGAGATGTAAAATTTACTGTAGAGCAGAAAGTCTTATACGGATAGTGTTGGCAGTTTGAGCCTCAGTTTCCCCTGTGGTAGGTAATGCTACTGAAATAAAAAAAAAAAAAATCACTGAAAAAAAAATACACACAACAATGGCAAAAAACTGCTAGATAAGAACCAAGGACATAAGCTTTTAAAGACAGTTTCTTGACTCAGATGTTTTTGTCTCATATAGTTCTTGCTACAAAATTCACGGTTGCAGTACTTTGGGAATATGAGATTTGACTATTTATGAATCAGGACATCTTAGGTAAAATCCCCAAACCAGCTCTAATTCAGTATGTGCAATGGCAAGAGGATTTGCTCCTGTCCCTGTAGGAGATGGCACAAAGCCTGGGCTGCCAAACCTTCGTGTGTGGATGGGTGCAGGGTGAGTGCACAACAAAATCTGGGGGAGCAAGGTGGTGAAAGGAGCTTATGTGGGCAGATGTTGCCTCAGTCAGGTAAAACTTATTAATTCATTTATCATCTGAGCTGATCAGTGCTACATCTTTCTGGGAATATATGGTTTAGAAGAAAAAAAAAATGCAGCTGCTAGTCCCACCATGGAAAGGATTTAGTTCAACTGGCTAGGTATAATCACTGCTCAGCTCTGATTTTTTTTTTTTTTTTTTTTCTTCCAGGGATAGTTTTGCATATCTGAAAGACTGAAAGAGATCCTGTGTTATCTCATTTCTCTCTGGGAGATTGATGTTGAGTTTAAATTTAACTTAAGATGAAAACATCTGTTATTCTTCAGAGTAAATATGTTCTGATACCCTCCAATTGATTGAGAATCAGACAGTTCAGAATAATAAACTGAAGGCTTTTTAAGTCAGTACTGTTTATACTTGGAGCAGAAGTAACAATATTGTTTCCCACTCTTGTGAGTCATGACTAGAGGTAATAAAAACTCCTTCAGAATGTGATGATGATTGAAAATGATTTGTAGATGTTCATACGTTTTCAGGAAGGAAAAAAAAAAAAAAAAAGATGTTATAGACCGTTAGGATTGTTACCATCTTATGAAAAATTCACATTCGCCCTATTAGCTGACTAGAGCCTACAGCAGCGTCTGTAATTGCAATTGTTATGCTAAGTCATTATTTACATTGCAGTTGTGCCTGGAGATCTTAAGCATGTGCTTGGGTCTGATTATGCTAGGTGCAGGCACATGGGAAATATAAAGCGGGATGTCATCTCACAGCCAGTTTCATTTAAGCTGCTCCCGAGCTGAGAAGGAAGGGCAAAGGGCAGTCTATCCCTTAGAGAGTTATGTTGGGTGCCCCAGGTCTTGGCTTGTCAGCATTAAATTGTGGGTTTGAATGTCTCCTCTGAGGGACTGGGTGCCCTACAATTCTTCTTGTTATAAAGTAGCTTAGTTTGAGCCATCAAACAAACCTAAATGATTCTGTGTGATGGGACTCAGTAGGTCAGGTTGATGGTTGGGCTTGGTCTTGAAGGTCTTCTCCAACCTGGACCATTCCGTGATCCTCGAGGTGCTAACTATGGTTAGGCTGGCTTGCTTGACTAAAACCCAGGAATGGTGTGAGGCAAAGCCAGGGCAGCACTGCCTGGTTAAGCTAGCTTAAAGCCCAGCCTTCAAAGCAAAGAGACATTTTCTTAAATGAAAAATTTGGAGAGCATTTCCTGCTGCCTTACTTTCCTATAACAGTCATATCTTGCCCTTTCCTCTTCAAGACCTGTCTTCCTCCTGCCAGCTCTCCAAAGTGGTGGCTTCTCAGTTCAGAGTAGTTTGTTTGCACTTTTGTTCTACTGGCAAATTTTATTCATATTGTTTTATGACACTACAAGTACACTTTACATAGATTGTTTCTGCTATGTAGGGCCCTCTGTCTGTGATTATTCATACAGGGGGTGAATCTAAAGCCCTGTTGCATGGAGTGGGTTTGGGCTTCAGCAACTGAAAGGAAGCCGCAGTACAGCTGACCTGTTACTGTATGCACTGAAACAGGGTGAGACTTGTTTCGACACTGCCCCTGGTGAAGGCTGGTCTCTCAACTGCCCTTCCAGACTGTTATTTTGCTTAATTAAATGTTCCCAAATTTGGCTTGAATTTGTTTCAGTTCCAGTTCCCCTTCACAGTGTGCAAACTTGGTTATTGCATAATGGCGTCAGCTCAGGGACAGCACTGAGTGGGCCAGGGAGCTTTTGGAGGAGAATGGTTTAAACCCATAGTGTAAGTATCCATAACCACATGCCCAACTTCAAATATGTACCAGAATTTACAGAGAAACCTACAGACTGGACATGCACTTGGGCTGGCCCTGCAGCAGGACTGCCTTCTCTGGCTAGTGCTGGAAGGTGCCTGCTGCAATTCACGGGTTTATTTCTGACCTGGTAAAGCTGGATATCATGTGGGTCATTTCAGACCTTTCATCTGGGTAAACAGAGATGCATTCCTGGGCTATCTGCTCTCCACTGGGATCTACACCCACGCCTTTGCCAGCATCCATCTCCCTCACCTCCTCCCTGGTTTCCTCCCTTCCCCCTATTTTGCGTATAGCTCATTAACCTTTGGCTGGGCATTTTGAAATCATTATCTTGTTTGTTCTGGTACACTATTAGGCTGTTTAGGTGGGTTTATTTTTTTAAGTCGTTGCCTGATTTAATGAACCCCTCTGCTCTGCCTCACTGGAGGAGTTGCTAACAGATGGCTGGCATTTGTTTTTCCACTTTAAAGACTGAAAAGTAACCCTGTGGGGTTAGTGAGATGCCCAGGTGCCTCTGCTATAGCTTGGTTATTTGGTTGTGTTGCTGCTCCTTCTTCCACCAAGCTCTGGGCACCCTTGCTGTCCTGTCCCTGTCAGAGGCTGCTCTGGCTTCTAGCGGTGTCTGATATTTCTACAGCCCTGTGGCAAGGGAGGACTTGCTTTGCATGCCACAGAGCCAAGACTGCGTGGGATGCTGCTTCTAACTGGAGGCTTGGCCCAGCCCTTAACGAATTTAGTTGCAGCCCTTGGTCTGTGGGTAATATTTGGGGTTAGGGCAGTCGTATTCTTTGTTCCTCAGCAAGGGTTCTGGGTCACTGTGGATTATTAAACAATTATTTGCTTGCTGGACCTGTGTGGGCAAAGATCAGAAGCCTCTATGTGGTGATGGCAGATAAGCCTTTCTCCCTAAGAGACATCAAACTAGTCTTACTCAACCTGTGCAAAATAAATGAATGTTCTGGCACATACATATATTAAAAAAAAAAAAAAAAAAAAAAAGGCAAATGAAGCAAGGCAGATTTTTCCAATAACCTTCTGCTCTATCTATGAGAAGAAGCCAATAAATTGTGCAGGAAAAAATCAAATCCACCCCTCCCACACTGGATCTGCACATTTAGGATCTTCACGAGTGAGGTACGAAGGCTTTCCAGATAAAATCCAAACACAACAGACAGACTAGTTGTTTACTGCTGTGTAGGCGAGTCACTGCTGGTGGTACGACTGGTGCCTGCTTGCTCTCATGGTCCCATGAATTCTCATTATGAAGAACTCTTTACTAAAAGAGTTGCTGTCCTTTGCTGTCCTGTACTGAAATGAGTGCTGCTGGCAGTGGTGGTATGGTGGTATGTACCAGTGAAGAATTCCCTACTGTCCCAAAAGTGAATTTGGATGTGGCCAGCCTGATTTGGAAGATTGTATTCCATGGTATGGATGTAGATATTTTATCTGAATTTGGCTTCTGGGTCAGGGCATGTTTGGTTCACTAGCTGAGACAACTTTGTCCCTTTTCTATTTAAGATATTGCATGTGAACACAGGGATGAAGTCTGACTTTGGATGCTTTAAAGAGAGCATGGACATAAGGCATGTAAATAACTTTTAAGTCAAATGGTGGAGTATACTGTAACTAAATACACATAGAATTTCTGACCACCCACACCACTTTGTTTCTTTGTTAGAAAGCAAATGTTTCACTGAGTCAACAATATATTTTTTTTTCCTGTAGGATCTGCCCACATGGAGAAAACTCTATCACCACTAGATACTCTGCCTGCTCCTGAATCCCTCCAGTGAATTTGATCCATTCCCAGTTTTGACCCGTGGCTGGCACTTTTACAGGTTGGTTACTTATTGTACGCATTTTCGGTTTTGATACTAAGACTCGGGGGGTACAGGTGAGGTGTGAAAGCTCCACCCTGAAAGAGCAGTTATGCTGCTGTGAGACTCCTCCAAACTGTTTCGTTCCAGGCCAGAATCAGGGTGCCTGTCGATGGAAATGGCTGATCACCACAATCTGATAAGCAAGCAACTAAAGTCACACTTAACAGATCACTCAAGGGAATAAATAAATAAATAAATAAACAAAAAACAAAAAACAAACAAACAAAAACACTGCAACAACCAAATAAAATCTGGCTTTTGTACAGTCCTGATATTTACCTGATATACCTTCATTCTCATGATAAATGGAAAACAAATAGCTGCTAGCTCTTTCCTTGTTTCCTCATCAAAGGAGTCATTTCCCATCCTGCAGGAACTGGTCGCTGGGTCTGGTTAATCACATTTGCCCTCCATGCCTCTTATCACGTTGTATGCTCCTCTTTTTCCAAATTGTGCTGCCTGGCATTAGAAGGACCATGACAGGACACACCACAAGTACTTCCATGTCCTATAAAACAAGGTGTTTAATAAACAGCAGAGCTAATTAAACCTCATTTCCTAAAAAAGCCTGGCTCATGTCCTGTTTCCTTTATAGGCAGCTTCCCCTCTGTCATCTATGATGCCTTTAGGTAATGATGAGCTGCATCCATGCTCGTCAGCCAGCCAGCACACTTGTGCTGATGGGTCGCCAGCTGCTGCCAAGCACAGCTTATAACAGGCAGCAAGAACACTTTCTGGACTGCTCTCCTCTAACCAGATGCCAATTTTCACAAAACTTGTACCAATGTAACATCCTGGAAACATCAACTGTTAAGTGAGATTGATTGGCGAGCTAAAATTTATTACAGAAAAATTGAAAAGTACATGAAGAATCTGATCTTTTAAACATCATGGCTGTAGTGAATCAGGCCAAAAGGAAAAGGAGCATATATTATATGAGCAGTCAGGAGTGATATCTTGTGTCTTTCTCTTCCCCCCCCCCCCCCCCCCCCCCTTTTTTTTTTCTTTACAGAAGATCAGATTTATTACAGCTTAAATTCTGTAGTCCTTTGTTCATGAATCAGAATCTAACAATGTTTTCACTTATTGCTTCTGCAGAAAATATCTTGAATGCATGCTCTGCAAGAATTGTGTAACTACTTTATCTTGTCAAGACCCCTTGCTCTGAACTTCTCTAAATTATGACAGCGGAGCTGAAGTTGGTTTCATTTGTGAGTGACCTGCAGATCTATACAGCGTCTCTTACAAAAGTTATCTCATTTTATCAGGACAGCAAAGAACATGTTCTTTGGAGGTTTAAAGAATGTTGTTTTTGTTAGTTAACCAAGGTCTAGATGTTGAGCTTTAAACTGCTGTCATTTAGTGTGTTGTATTTGCAGTGATACTTAAAACTAGCTATTAAAAATGTTGATCCTTTTAAGGGGTTGGATGGCAAATCCCATGCCTTCCACAGGACATAGTGGGTTGTAATTGGTGTGATTACTTTGTCTAAAAGCTCTTCTTCCATGTAAGGCATTCATAATTTGATCCACTTGCATGTCATTGCCTGTCCATGGGGCATGTTTACTTGCATACAGCACCAAGTTTATGCACCTTTTAGCCTCCAGACCAAAACCTCTGGCTAGCTTAGAAGAGCTCTGTTCTGACTCCTGTCCTCTTTTATATCATCCTCCACCCATCTTGTACCATCAATATTAGGCATAAACCCAAATTCCCAAGCTTTTTGAAGCTTGCATGCATATTTTCTTGAATTAAGCCCCTTCCGGGAAGTATGGATTCCTTTCCTGATTTTGTGTTCAAGTAACCAAATACATTGTGGGTGTCATCATTCCCAAAGGAGAGTTATAATATCCCCTGAGCATGACTGTCAGTCTCATCTCACTGCCTTAGTTCTGTCTGGACATCACCCCAGGCTGTCCATTACTCTGACCTACCTGCATTTGGCTAGTATTTATTTATCCCATCTATGCTTTGTGGCACTAGAGGATATTCCTCTCCCTGACAATAATCCCCATGGAAAAGCTCTGACTTCTGGCACACACACAGGCTCCTGAAATGGCAGTGACATTCTGTAGCAAAATGTCAGAGTTTGCAGCCATTCTTGGAATAATTTTCTGTGCAAGTTCCGCTCAGAATACAGTAACAAATGGTAATAAAAACTGAATCAGAAATAATGATGCTCTGCAGTCAGTCAACTCCACTCTCATATGAATGCCACCCAGTGAATGTTCAGATGCCTCACAAGATTCACATCCAAAATCCAGAGCCTATCTTGAGTTTGATTTCCATTTAATTTTTCAAATAGTCTGGCTGCTACGCACTGGAATTCACTAATGGACAAGTCCAAGATTTGCAGGGAATGCCATGCCAGAAGGATGTGTTGATGAAAACCATGAAATGGAGTGACACAGAAGACTGAATCCTGAGTTAAGGCATGGCAGGTGATGTAGCAAAGAACAAATGAGCAAAGAAAACTGATGAGCAGCTTCATTTCTGCTTTCCAGTAGTGTAGGCTTCAGAATACACACCATGCTTTGGCTTCCCCTGCAGGGAGCCTGGTCTAACAGCCAGAGATGCACTGATCATCTCGCTGTTCAGAATAAACAAAGTGGTTTCCAAGTCATCAGATTTTCTCTCCCTGTCTTCATAAGCCCATCTGAAAAACAAGAAGGTTTGTGCCAAGACAGAGAAAAAAATGCTGGTTAAGTTCTGTTTTTCTGAATAACATGCAAACCTCTTCCCTTTCCTGAAACTTTTGTGTCTACTGTTCTTTGCTTTAATTTCAAGCTTTCTTGAATGTCATGAAATGTCTTTGGCTTCTCAGACCTTTCTTGTGGAGTCTAGACAAAACCATTTGTCCTGTTTTATTAATAAGCCACACAAAACAGCCTCATCCCTCTGAGCTGGATTCTATTTGAAATATGTACTTTCGAGTTTTCTTTTGTAAACCAAGCGTGTAAATATCAGTGGTTGTTGTGTGGAGTGCCTTTGGGATGAGAAGCAAAAATGCAGCTATAATACATCTTAAATGATGAAGTACGTCAGTCTCTGAAGTGCTGTTAGTGTCCAATTGGAGCACAACATGTCAAAACCTTATTATTTCAACAAAAGTGAAAGGGTGGTGCGAGAGCCCTCCATGTGCATGTGGACAGCAGTGAGAGGGCATGAACAAAGAGGAGATATGAGCAGGTTTGCATACTTTTTAATGAGGAAAATGCAATATATGTATCTTTCTAGCATTACTGGAAAACAACCAATTTTTCTATTGAATTATTTTAAATGACAAAGCAAAATATTCTTTTACTGTAAGCACCTGGAATTGTTAACCAGTGTGTGTCACAGCTTTGGTAACAATCGAGAAGTGTGTGAGCTTTGTATCCCATAATCCAAGGTGCTTAGAGGGAGTGAAAGTCTCCTGCAAACCTGAATTGCTGTGCTGACATCTGTAACAAAGCTGGGAAGCTCTCATTTTAAGGCGTCCATGCCTCAAGAGGGGAAAGAAAGATATGTTTCAGTGCTGTTGCTCAGATTTACTTTATGACGAAGTTTTCACAGAGCCGGGAGATTCCCTTCTGTGCTGATAAATATAGCATTAACCAAAAAACCTCTAATGATTCGTCTTATAGAACAGATACACATGACAAGTAATTTGCAAAGGTGGCAGCTGAACCTACGCAAGACAGATGTCTCGGTGCTCACTGAAAGAACTTCAAGACTGATTTTTTTGAGAAGAGAAAATATGAAAATGTTTCTTAAAAAAAAAAAAGAAAAAGAAAAAGAAAAAAAAAACATGCATCTTTTTGCACTTGATTTGCCAAGGCAAATTGCTCTTTGCAGGAAAAAAAAAAAAAAAAAAAAGTGAAAGACAGGGTGCTTGCTCACCCTGCTTTAGATAGAGTTGACATATCCTCTGAGGAGTAGACAATCATTTATATTATATATAATTATATAAGCAATCAAATATATAATAAATATGAGGATTACAAACTTCTTGTCACAGCCTCTGCATGTTTTGAAGTGGCTGAGTGCAAGAAAGATACAGCTAAGCCTTGTAGTTGTCTTCATTTTGATGACCCAGTAACATCTCAGGTTGTTCCGTTGACTTTGAGGGGTTTGGGATCAGACCCTTGTTTCCTCACAATAACAAGGTCACAGACTTTCCGTGCAGTGTTTAAAACATGATTCTTATCTCCACCCAGAGAACTGGGGCTGTTCTCAGTTGTGTCTGCTGCAACTCTCAGCCTGGAAATCCTGCTGCATAATTCCTCCTAAGGTCAGCCTTGCCCTGAGTACTTTCACACTAGGATGCTTTTTTTGCAGATTGTTGTGGTCAAGTTGTCTGACTCTGTTGTGTCTCCTGGCAAATACAGACAGCATCTCAAAGCTGACAGGTGACAGGCTAGCTTCTGTGAAATGGCTTTGCTTCTGCCATGGTACAGACCAGATCGGCTTTGAAATGGCAAGTTCTTTCTCATGCTGGCATTAACATCATGTTCACTTTAGTGGAAAGAGAGGCAGTCAGGGACTCTTGGCACCAGCATGGTTCTCTGAGAAAGCAGCCTTGTGGTTTGCGGCTGATGGATGGTATTGGGGCTACTAGGGTGCATGAGCCAACTAAAGCTGCTGTCCTTCTTGGCCAAGACAGCAAAGTCACTCCTTCAAGGCTGCTTGCTATGCCTGTAAGGGAATGGGAGGCACTTTGAATGAACTTTGATCAGAAACAATCTTGCAATTCTCCAGTATTTATTTTCAGCTAGAAGATGCGCGTAGTGCTTCTAGGAAATACATCTTCCTTGTCATGCTCTGCTGAAGACAAATTCATGTGAGACCAGAGAAAACAGAAAAAGCTTCACTCAAGCTGCTGTACTTCCCCTCTTCTGCAGTTCACTGCCAAGTGCAATAAACCTTGTTTCGGCATAGGCTGAAGCATCACAGGCAAAACTTGATTTCATTATTACATTTCATTTGTTTTCTTGGCATTGTCTTGTTCCTGTCAGGCTCCCTGATAATCCATTTTTCTTTTCATTTTGCTGTTTTTTTCCATCCACTTATGTTTACTTAGTGCCCGAATCAATCTCCTGTTACCAGTCATTCATCTCAAATCCTTCCACTTCATAGAGACTACAAATGACTTGGAAAAGTCACTTCTGTTTAATTTGTAAAGGTCATTTGCCAATAACAATGCAACATCCGATCAGGTTTCATACTCAATAGAAATCAGCAAAATAGGTCATTTTTCCTCCTGTAGATGAGCTCTACATTTGCTTATTTGGACCTCAGCTTTCTCCTTGGAATCCAGTGAACAATATTTCAAGTGCTCCAAAGGCACTTGGGGCAGCAAATTGTACTGGGAGCCTGATGTTTAGCTGTGTTTCTTCGTTTGTTTTGCTCTGGTTATGATAGCGGACGCATTCTGACAGGATTGCTTTATATCAGGAAGATCCTCCTAATAGCACCCGACAGTTTAATTGATGTCTTGGCTTTTCTGTTAGTCATTTTTGGCAGCAGCACACCTTCTACTACACAGTGTCTAATCCGGCACTATTAATACACTAAGCTCAGCCGCACATACCTGCAATCCGTTTCAGAAAAGGAACTTGTATAAATGACCGTGCAACAGGATTTCTTTGTGGAGTGGCTATTAGTTACTTGTGCAGTCTAGGACTTGCTCTTCCAGTGTACAGGTTGAAAGAATGACAGGAAGAGGTTGGAAGGAAGGGGACATTAATTACAATAGCATTATACATTTTAATGATCTTTTTGAAAGGTGCCTAGTTTTGGGGGGAAAGATTACTATTTTATTTATTTATTTTTTTTCATGTAGTGAAGGGCCAGAACTTTGAAACTAGACCCATCTCAGTGACATTTGGCACTGGAGAAGCAGAAGGAAAGATAACAAGGCCCTACAAACATAATAAAAGTAAATAGCTAAATGCAAGGGTGAAACCCTACCAATATTCATTCCGATGACAGACTGGAGAAAAATTTGGCACTTATTAGATATCAGAGAATCTGTGCAAACTATCCCCTCATTCCTCTGCTCTCAGAATCTTATTTTCTTGGACAGCCTCTCTCCTTTAAAAGATGGGAAATGAACTGCATTGAAATGAAAATTTTCAGTATGATGCATTGATTTCTGTAAGTTTTAGTTTGGTTTTCAAAGTTTTAAATTTTTAATATCCTTTTTGGATATCATTCTCTGAAGGTTTTTTTTCTTTTTTTTTTTTTTCTTTTTTTTTTTTTTTTTTTTTAATTTATTTGAAGAGGTTGATAATTGACTGTGTTTATTCCTTTCTGCTTCTTTTCTCCTTAACCTTATCTCTCACATCTAATTCACAGCAGATATCTCTTTTGAAAAGGATTTTTGTTTGTTTGTTTTGCCACCGGATTCAGCAGCAGCAACAGCTCTTGGTTCTTCTGATGATTACCTTGTGGTGTCCCTGACATTTCCCTGTCTTTGTATCTAGTATTTATGCTGTAGATAAACTGCTGTTGCTGGAGTGATAAAAGCATGTTACTGAAAGAGTTTTTGTACTCTGCTGGCTGCACAGAGAGGATTGTCTTCTTTCATGTGGCCAGCAGGTGAAACCACAGAAATGGCAAACACCGTGGAAAGAGATTTTACACTAAGCGGTGCTTGCTCATTGTCCTTTTGACTGTTTATTTTTTATTATTATTATTTTTTTTTTTCCTGTGAGGAAAACAAAATCCAAAATCTGGAGTGTCTCATCTCATGGGCAGTTACAGCTGAGGATACAGAATTAGGGGGTGTTTCTTGGAAATGAGGAAAACAGATGTGCTAGGGTGGTTGTGCCAGGCCTGCTGGCACTGTGTGGTGATGTCCCATGGGCATTGCTTACCATGAACCTGCTTTTTATCAAATTCTCTATTTTTCCAGAAAAAAAAAAAAAAAAAAAAAAAAAAAGTAGTGATGTGAGAAAAACTTGGGTATGTGATGCCCAAACAGGTGAGCAGGCAACGGTAGAGGTTCTATCTGACCAAATCTCCTCTGTGCTAGCATTTGTATCAAGGCTGGGCAAAATCCAAGGTGCATATTTCTCCATTTGTGTTTGTAGGCCCTGTAGGGGGGGCTCTGCCTTTAAATTCACATGCATTGGCCCATGTTTCTGACTTTTAGAGTACGTTTTTGAGCAAAGCAACTTAGATCAGTAGTAAACCAGCAGAGAAAAGGCATTTCAGAGAGATGGAAACTTCACGGGCTGGATTTAGTAAGTGGTCTTGTCTGTAGGCTGGATGTGAGCTCGGGGCAGGAGGAGAAGAGGGAATGCAGTGGGTCATAGCTTCACATTTCCATAGTTCACACTTGGCTCTCAGAGCGAGGGACCACTTATCTCCTGATGTGGAAGAGAGAAAAACCCACAACCATGTTTGGAAAGATGCGTAGTGTGTTGGCAGTGGCAGGGTAAATGAACTCTCTAATTCCTGGCAAGAAGAACAACAAAATCAGTGCTTTAATAAAGGCAACATAGTATTTTGCATTTACTCTTCTTTCTGTCTTTCAGCATATTGCAAATAACAAGATGGTTATAGATTAAGCTATCCTGCTAAGCAAGCAACTTAGGCTGGTCTTAGTAAGAAGAGGTCAATTTATTTCTATTCACAACAGAAAGTAATCTTCTGTTCCCTGAGATCCTGAGCTTTTGGGGGGCAGCATCACCTCATCACTACACATTTCTCTGACTGGTATTCAGGATGCAGATCTGCAGCTGTGAAGATACAAGCCTGGGAAATTCACTATCCTGTGATGGATGGACAAGAAGGAGTGATAAAGAATAGAAGGAATTCTGCCACCCTCTTTTTTTTGTTGTGGTTTTTTTTTTTTTTTTTTAATGTATTTTATGGCATGTCAAATAGACCAACCCCTATCTATCCAAAGCCTCCCGACTTTCTTATTGTTGTGAAAAATGACATTTATCAGCATGGCTGAGTGTTAGGAAAGTCTATTAATGGAAGCAGTATGAAACTGGAAGGAGGTGACTTTTAGCAACAATCACATGAAGCTTTTCTTCTATGAAAGCACTGCTTCAGGCAAGAGTGTGCTGCTTTATTAGTTTTTTGGAGAACAGATTTTCATTCATAATGAAAACATATATCTCAGCCACTGTTATTAATGTGCACATGCTCTAAAACAAAAATAGAAAGAATCCAAAGCAAGGAAGCTGTCAGGGCAGCTTAAAACAGTATCAGATCATGACAAGGTGGGCTGTTTGGTCCCACAGCAGTGTTTGTGTACCGTGGGAGGCACGTGCTGCATGCAAGTCACTCATATCAGCAGAGCAGTCGTTCACATAACAGTCAATTTGGATCCCTGCTTCCTCTCCATCCAGTGTTCTTGGTCCTTTCTAGCGTTTCCTGGCTGTCCTTGCCTTTGGGATGTTGTGGACAGAGCTGTATGTTGCAAGTTTCTGGGAGCCAGATGCCTGCATCTCATGTGTTTGCTGAACAGGTGAGCAATTTTTCCAGAGCTTATTTAAACGGGGGGATCCTTACTGCAGTACCTTGCAAAGGGTTAGCCTTTGTTTTGTAGGTTGCATGTGTTTGTTCAGGTGGAATGTGAAATATGAAAGTAAAACAGAGCCCTCCTTCAAACAGTCACTCTGATTAGAAAAAGCTGACTTGAATTTATTTTTCTTTCTTGGAATCATCTGTGGAGCAGAGCGTGGGACAGAGCCAACGAGTCCTGCTCTTTGCCTTTGTCACTCCTCTACATGACGACTTGCATGCAGGCACATGTACCATGCAGAGAGGAAAGGAAGTTAACACTGCTGTGTTTGCATTTTGCATGGGCTGTATGGATGCCTCAGCAGTGGTGCTGTGTGTAATGACACCAGCAGAACCTAGGAACAAGGTGACATTGCCAAGTGTCTTCTAGAGAGGGGACTGCGTGAGGGACTTGCTTGTTCACCCCTTGTGCATGTGAAGATTCCAGGAGAGTTAGAGAGGTTGAAGGGCAAACTCAGACCAAAAGGAGTAAAGGTCATTTCCAGCAATGAAGGATGAAAACTCTGCCTTATGAGCACTAGAGGCTGCAGTGGGATCTTTTGCAGCTGAAGGGTGATCTTGTGTCTTTCCCAATCTTCACTTCAGATCCTCTTCTCCCTTGGTGATTTCAGCCATGAGCACAACGAAACCATCCCAAGTTGCACCATGGAGAGCATGGTCGATAATTGGAAGGGGCTGCCCAGACCAATGCTGAAGTCCCCATCCCCAGAGGTATTTAAGAGACCTGCGGGTGTGGCACTGAGGTACGCGGTTTAGTGATGGGTCTTGGTAGGTCAAGTGGATGATTGCACTTGATGCTCTTGAAGGTCTTTTCCAACTTAGTTGATTCTGTGATCCTGTTCTATGAACAGCCAAGCAAGTAATTGCCAGCCCCGCAATGAAATAACATCCTTCAAGTGCCCAACTGTCTCCAGGAGCTCTGAGGTACAGGCTGAAGCTAAAGACATGGTGAGCAAGGGCTTACATGGAAGTGGGTACCCAAAGAAGAGCCAGCATGTCAGTGTGACCTATCAGATCCTCCGGCCCTTCCGCCCTCCATGGAAATATGTGCTTTTTATTTAGAGGTGCCAACTTTTAAATCGCTCTGTTGACCACCTGGAATCTGTTACAGAGGGTACTCCCTTGAGATCAAAGAGATCTGAAAGTTTGCATGGGGGACCCCAACCACTTCCAGAGGTTCTCCTCTGATAATCTCCAAGCCTGGCTGAGAAAGAAAAAAGACCTCTTCCCCAGGGCTAACAAAATGACTGCAGCCACACTTATAAAAACAAAGTAATATTTGAATAGTTTTCCCCTTAAAACCATCCAGATTTTTTCTCTTATAGCATTTCTGCTACCATATGTGTTTTGGGATCAGGTAAATTGGGAATAGTTAAAATTGTTACCAAAAAAAGGCAAATGAACTCTTGAACTTAAAAAACAAACCCATGAATTACTGTTCTCTTCCCCTGTTTGCATACTTCACTGCTTTTGGGATTCCTTCTGACATGGAAATTTCTATTATGATTGCAGCCTTGCCAGGAAAACTAAAAGCAGGAAATATGGCTGGATAACTTGTTCGCTGGAGTTTTCCAGGCGAGGAGGTAAAACTACACAAATATCTTAAGGCTCAGACACACTTTGGAGCTAAATTAAACTGCAGTCCCGCTGCCTAGCTCTGCTCCTTTGCTGTGTTTAGTGTGTCTGACAGTCCCCCAAATTTCACGCAAGCTGCAGAATAATTGAGCTTGCTGTTTTTCATGTTTGCCATTTCTCCTGGAGGTACTAGTTCCCGTGCTTGATGTTTTCTCCCTGCTGTAACACTAACTGCTTGACATATTAATAGTGTGTATTTTTTTATCTGTCAATTTTTATAGTGTGCTATGAACCCTAGGAGTGTTTCTATTGCCTATCATTTTCTCCAGAAAATGAGTGATTATTTGTACTTTTTTCTACCATGAGAGTTCAGGCTGGTAGAGACATACTCGGGGACAGTCTGTACATGTAAGCACTTTTCACAGGGGCAACAGCTTGCTCAACTATAATTTTTGGACTTTTTCACATACTGAATCCTTTGCTTCAAAGCCATAAAAGTCCCAAGCTGAGGAGAGAGAAGCAGTGCAGTCTCTCGTCTATTTTCCAGACTGGTATTTTCACCTAAGCCTACAAATTCAGCTTCAAGTCTGGGTCTTGCCCTCAAATGTGACATGCATCTGTTCATCACCCAAAACCACGTGCATGTGCCTGCATGAGAAAATGAACTAATTACGTGTGTTTAAACACATGGGGAAGGTTGTTATCTCAAAAGGCAGGCAAAAAGATGCTCTGCAGGAGGGAAAAAAGGATATATATAAATGGCACAAACAGAATGGGGTTCAGGAGAGGATTCAGTACCCCAGAGGAACATTAGCTGATTTCCTAATTTCCTTAGAGGCTCTTCAGCTCCTTAAGGATTGTCAGAATCTCAATGGTTCCCAGCCATCTGGAATGATTTATATCCCATTCCTAACTCCACAAGGCCATCAGCTCACTTGCAGCACATTTTAGACTGAGATGTGGGCAATAGCTGTATTTGGAAGAATGAGGCTCTGGCTTGTGCAAGAAAGGGGACACTTCAGTCTGGTTCTTTCCTGTTTGGGTTCCTCTGGCCTGGATATGCACCTAAACAAGAACAAAAGCAAAGAAAAATATTGGCCTCCAACCACAGCCTGTTGCAATGATTACAGAGTTGAAAGCTGGAGAGGAGCATTTTGTGAAATCGTGGGGAGTTATTAAGGTTCTGTGCTCATTTGGTGTCTTAGAGAACAACAATCTGTGCAGGACTGGGGAGATTCAGTTTAGAAAAGTGAATGGTGAATAGGAGTATGGTAAAAACCTTACATTCTTTTTTTTTTTTTTTAAAAAAAAAAAAAAGTTCTACATAGAAGAGCAATGAGCCGTTGTTCATGTCATCTTGGATAGGATGAGATATGAGGAACATCTTACAGATGTGGCTAGGGATATTGAACCTAGACATTAAGAACTGCTAATATTAATTAATTGTTCATGACAACAAACATTAGATCTAGGACTGTCTGATTAGGAGAGCTAAGATTGCCTCAGGTAGATGGAGAAGCAGACCCACTTGGTACTGGGTTAGCCAAAGGCAATGCAGGACAATTTAGATTTCACAGTGAAAAGTACTGGATGTACTAAAAGTTTTTCAGCATCCCATGGCTTTTGTGTTCAAGATCTGGCAGGTGTAACTTTCAGACCAAATTTCAAAAGCATGATTGAGAAAAAAAAAAAAAAAAAAAAGTGAATTTTGACTCAGATGTTGTTTTTGTGGCCTTGCTCACCAGATAATATGTTTTGGGGGACCTGGACTATGAAAAAAGGCAATTTCATTTCTAAGGCCTGGGAAAGCTGGATGTATGAGAGCAGCTGCTGAATGTGCTCTTCAGGAGATCAGAGTTAGTGAAAACAAGTTGTTGCTCAAAGGCATTCTTTTAGTGTTATAAAAACACCCAAAGTAACTCAAAACCTGAATCCCATCAGCTCTGCATGGCCAGAGTCAAGACAAGGTGGGAAGGAGAGATCTGCTTGGAGAGTCACCATGAAGTGCGCCTGTAGCAGGGTCTCCAGGAGGAGCAAGGTGCTTACATGCACACAGAAAACCAAGGACGTCTCATCCAGTTAAGGGCTCGTGCGGAACTAAAGCTAGTGTTCACAAAACCAAACCCATGAAAAGGAGAAGTGAGTGACTGGGAGAAAAGCATGACTTGGAGGAGAGTAGAAGGAAGGAAGTAAAGATGCGAGAAAACCCCAAAATTCAAGTAAGCTGAATATTTGATTTCAGCTTAGTAATTGAGATACTAGTTTTGATCTGGACTGTTAAAGGTTGTCCCCTGCTTGATTCTGGAGAACTCCTCCTGCGTTAGTAGTTATTTGTGCTTTTAAGACATCTGTTGTACAAGGAGCTGATTCCGAGCGCAGACCTGCAGTGTTCATAGGGGCTTGAACTCAGGGTTGTAATACACACATCAAATTTAATTTCTGTAGTCAAACTGATGCTCTCCAGATCACTAGGCTTAAAATATAGGCTTATGGTTTTCCTCTGATTGAAAATTGAAAGTAAAATATCTTCGGTGTCTTCCCTTCCCCTCTTCCAAAACATACGTCATTTATTTAAATATCTGTATCTACAGATGTCCCTGTCTATATAGGCATGATATCATACATGTAACTACACATGCAAATAACACCTGAATATTCAAGTTGGACACTTCAGTGTGAAAAGACCAGAAAAGAGAAATGGCAAGATAAAGAGACGAAGATAAAGATAAAGAGTGTTGGTTTCATATTTCCAGACTGCAGCATGTGAAAAGCAATGCCACAGTGTTGGTGGGTACAGCTGAAACACAAAGTTGTACCCAGTGGACTGTGCTCACGGAAACCTTCTGTCAGAGCCTGAGAAATGTTTTCATCCCAACTGCAAAAAGGAATATAGCTTCTGTACAGTGGCACAAAATCTGGGAAATCCATCCTCTGTGTTCCTTGTGCTGGGAATTTGGTCCCAAACTGTTACTCATAAGAAAGTACACCTCTGCTTCTTCATTTTATTTTTTATTTATTTATTTTTTGCTGGGGGATATGAGAAAGACAATGCAGAACATAGCAAGTTGAGTCAAGGAATTGAATTAGCACAGTAATAACCTCAGGCATCTGGGGAAGAATCAGTCCATTTGGAGAAAAAGAATACATAAACGTGTACTGGATAACAACACTGGGAAAATAAATTACAAAGAAAAGAGAAGCTGATATAATTGTTGTAAACAAAGCCAAGTATACAATTACAGCTACTCAAGGCTTTTATTATGAGAAAGCCAGTTAATCTTACAAAAGCCTTGCTCAGCTCTTTTTAAAAACAAACCCAAAAAACTTCTGTGCCAGAGAAGCAAACTGCACAGAGGAATTATGTTTTATCTCCCAGGGAAATTTAGTGAGGGCGCCAGCAGCTGGGGAGACTGGGTTTCAGGGGCAGCTACTGGTCAGACTGGGTGTCCGAGCCCAACTGCAGGAAGGATTAACCTTGCACATCCATATATACATATATATTATATTCCCTAGTGGACCTCCATCCTGCTTAGCCAGAGAGGGAAGCAGGATGAGGCCACTGATTCTGTTTGTGATCTGTGTGGCTGGCCACATGCACACGTCTATAAGTGGTGCATGAGTGTGCTCTGGGTGTGTGTGCCTATTGGAAAAGGGATTTTAGGCTCATTGCTGGTGGACTGGGAGCATGGAGCTGTGGCAGCCTTGCATCTCTCAAGTGGATGGATCCACATGATATATCCTCCTCTGACAGCACCAAGCTTTCATCTTGGCTGGGAGTTCTCTAAAATCTATGTAGTCCCTGCTGAACTTGCTTGAGCTGTTCCTTGATGTCAATCCTATTTTATGGGCTGACATTGGGGTGGGTTAACTAAGCAGAGTTTTCAAACTGAGGACCATTCATAGGGGACCATGAGTTTGCTCCCTCTTCTAGGTCTGTAGATCCACCTTCTTTTCATTCAAGACACTCCACGGATCTGTTGGATTGCTCGTGATTTACATTTTATGGAAAGCCGAGTAAAACAAGCTCTGGCTCACAGCCAACGATAACTGAAATAAGAAGTAGTAGGAACTCTGAACTTCAATTTGTCAAGGGAAAAAAAAAAAAAGAAAAGAAAAGTGTAGAGTGCAGTTCTGTGGCTTAGTGAGTGATAGCATGATGTCATTTCTGACACTTCTTGCCATTTGGGTAATGAGAAGGACATTTATTCTCACTGCAGGAATGCAGTTATAGGGTGACTTTCTTTGAGGCTTCATTTAAAAACAAAACAAAGCAAAACATGTTTAAGCAAAAGAAAACTAATTAAAATTAGTGCTGGTTGATGACTTTTAGATGGTGTGTCTACAGCCTGCAAATGCTATGGTTCATCAAAACTGAAATTTGGTGTGAAGATGTTTACTGGTCCTTTCACAAAGAAATGTCCTATGCATCACAGACAAGCAAAGACTTTTCTGAAGTTTTCAGCTCACTTGCAGAGTCAGCTTGCAGTTCTACCGCTGG